>JAPTYQ010124891.1:0-15953 GCA_029814465.1 Ostorhinchus cyanosoma | reverse complement strand
AAAAAAAGGAGGGGGTTTGTTAGTGACACTAAGATACTGGACTATCCAATAGAGAGAGAACGATTTGGAAAAAAAAAAAAAAAACAGCAAACAGAGGAATGTGTGGAGGTCGACTTACAGAGAAGATGGCAATTAGAATGCCAACAGCACAAAGCACGGCATCACTTATGGTGTCTCCCTTTTTTTGAGGGTAGCGGATGGACTCGTCCGAACAGTAAAACCCGCGCCGGTACGGAGTTATGGTGCTAGTCTCAATGATCAGGAAAGGCAGGCTAGCTACAAAAGACAGACAGAGGGGTGCAGAGAGAGAGAGAGAGTGGGAGAGAGAGAGAGAGAGAGAGAGAGAGAGAGAGAGAGAGAGGGAGAGAGAGAGAGAGAGAGGGACAGGAGGACAGAGGGAAGAAACAAAGCATAAAAGCACCAGGTCAGTGACACAGATATAAACAGGAGAGACCACAGCGAGCACAAGGAGCACATTGGCACTGAGGGGTCGTGGGATACGGTAGAAGTGGGAGGGGCTTACGGATGGCATGCAAGGCCAGCTTAAAGCAAAGGAGTGAAATGTTTATAAAATCAGACGAAACCGACACCACAAATTCTAAACAGCGACTCCGGACTAACACTGCACAAGCTTTTCTCTATTTGATGTATTAGTAGCAGTAATGTGGTGTTGTCATCACTCCTTCACAGCCACCGTGACCCCTTCAACCCTCCCCGTGTCTGGTTCAGGATTCCCCAAGGCCGAGTGCTCTTTGTTTAGAGGGACTTACAGACACCGCGGGCAGTGTCAACCCAACAGAAGTAAGCACTGAGGAGGAGATGGTGCTCTTCTTGGAGGGGTAGTTCAGGCTGGAGTCATTGCAGTAGAAACCCCTCTGATATGGATGAATAGAGCCATGGTGCAGAGCCAAGCTGGGCATCATAGCTACACACACACACACACACATACACACACAGATGAATACATGTACCCATACACACATACAAACATCACAGTGGCTAACGCACGCTTTATTCTGTCTAATTTCACTTACCTGTGAGCTGAGAAAAAAACACCCATTAAAAATGCACATTAACAGACTAACTCCTTCACAGGTGTGTGTCTGCTTATTCTCACATTAAACAGACTATTTACTCTGCAAACCCTCTCCTGCTGCTTGTGTTGACAGAGTGACACCAAGCTTTTGAGGAGGGAGGTTTATCCTTTGGCATTAGGAGATCATGCCCCCTCCTGACAGAGCAAATATGCACTGACATTCAGAGCTAGAGGTCCATTATTACAGACAAAAGGAACACACCGACACTGGGAACCGTGCCAGTGCATTGTGAGTGTGGCGTTATGGATTACAGGGGAAGAGAGTGTCATTCCAGGTAGGGTGTTGATGGAAAGTATTCTCAGAAAGGGCATTTTTGATCAACTTTAACTGACATAATCTACAACAAATGGATCAAAAATAGAGAACCAGCATAAAGCAGTAGGTTGGTCAAATTAATTCAACAGTTTGTACCTTCAACCACACACGTCAGCACTCAGATTCACAACCGCATTCTGTTCCGATGAGGTTAATAAAAATACACATCTCCAAATCAAAAGAATACAAATACAGACGTGCAAACTCTGGCTAGGACATCCAAGGTCTCCCTTCAGGGATTTTAAAATGTGTGACTACCAAGAAAAACAAAAACTAAGCCCACCCAACTATGGAAAATTATTGCATGACAGCATGTTTTGGTGTATGTGCATATAGTAGCTCATAAATAGAGGGAGCTCAAGACAAGAAGGCGTCCCGAAGACCCACACACAGACACACCAACATATACATTCAGCATCAGACTGGAGAGAAATTATTCCAACATGTGGTTCATGTGGTTCACTAACATCACAGGGATTTTCTGACATTTGGGTCAAAAGCAGAGATCTACTCATGAATGTTCCTAATTTGACTGAGAACCACGGCTGTCGTCTCACCAGTGATGGGAAAAGGAGACCATGTTATTGAAAAGCACAGCATTCACCAGTAACCACTAGTATGAACATGAACATTCCTCAAAACCTCCAAACTCACTTTGTTATGCATGTTTCTTAGACATAAACTCACAGCTCCCAGACTCTTTTAATCCCACTTGAAAGAAGAACGTGTTGTCTCAGGTGTTGACCAAGATCACTGAGGTAAGACCCACGCTAAAATGGCTAGAGTGCAAAAATGATCTATTTATCTTCGTTTTTACCTTCACTTTGCATTTAGGAGAGGCTGTTTTTTTTTTTTTTTTAAGTACAGAAGTTTTTGGAAATTGTCTGGAAAAATTTACAGAATTTTAAGACCCAGAGCAGCCTTAATAAACTACTGATGAAGTTTGCATAAATGATAAAAGGCAGATATTAAACAGGTAAAGAATGAAGAAGATGAACTGAATCTGTTGATGAGGTGCTGTTCATGCTTGTGCTGAATATGAAACAATGAATGCTGCAAAAAAAAAAAAAAAATCCTGCAGAAAAAAAGCAGACAGGCTTCGTCTCGGTCCGTTCTTCTTGTCTCTTTATCCAGTGGTTGCAGAGGGCAGCAGATAGGACGGTCACTGAGGCAAACACCTGCATAAACAAGGTGCAGTGCACAACAGCCTGCTGGTGGGCCCACACAGGGCTGGGTCGGGCTTTGACGGCGTCCGGGAACCACGCTGTCCACACAACAGGAAAGGTTAGATCTGGCTCAGCCTGTTTGCACTGAATTATGTGGGATGTATTGTAGGTCAGTCAACGTAACTTAAGCTGAGTTGATTGAACGAATGTGTTTTTCTTCAGCTTCAACAAACGTGTTAACTATATGCGCAAACTGAGTTCCGCTGGCTAGATTGCATGGAAAATGGAACGTTTTTCAGAAATTGGATAATGCTTTCTCACACGCCAATCTCATCTCTGCCTCTCCTTTCTTTCCACCTTCTCTTTCCCTCTCATTTTCCTTCTCTTCACTCTGCCCTACTTGTGGAGGGGGGATTCACATGCTAATGAGGAGACGTGAAAAGAGGTCATGGGCTTAACAGACATGGGAAACACACACACAGATAAACACACACATGCTAACTAGTGCTTAAAGGCTAAACCGATCAGAGAACACCATGGGAAACTTAGGAGTTGACTAGCTGAATGACTGAAAAAGGAAAGCGAGAGCGAGCGATTGAGGATCTCAACACTATCTATTGAGCATTTATGAAAGCCTCTCTGTCTGCACGCTGCCTTTCCCTCTCCGCTGCCCAGTCTGGTAGATGCCAAGCTGTTTTGTACAAACCCCCCCCATGCCACCTCTCTGAAAACAGCCTGGTATGTGGGCATACTCCTCATACCAGAGTCGGTCCATGAACCTCTTAGCGCAAACTAAAATACACTCCAACACTAACCCTTCAGCCCATCTGAGCCTCATCTGCAAACAGCGGTGAGAAGAAATATGACCTCTTTTATGTCAGTTGGATAAAGAGACAGTGACCTTCACAGGGCCCGCTGACCCACAGAGAGAGAAAGGGAGGAGGGGGAGTGGCAGCAGAGGGAGATAAAAACAGAGAGGGGAGAAAAAGAAAGAGGTGGGCTGGGCTGTTGGCAAAAGCCTGCGGTGCGTCAGTGAATTAAAAAACAACTATTTTACAAGCTCTGTCATGAGGTCAGTAACAGTCAATGATGCCAGAGATTCTCACATCCTCTCTAAAGAAGAACAAAAGCAGCTTTATTGTTGCTTTACTTTCCAACACAGGAGCAAAATGTCATTTTCTCCACATTTTTCTATGTTTACAGTAAGGCAGACCCTCTGTGTCAGTGTTTAAAGGGGAAATAAGTCAAATAAGGACTCACTGAGCTGCTTTGAAAGCTATAATGTGACGCTAAATTAAAATATCAAAAAACAATTACGTACTATGTTATATATTTTGTTGACTTGTGTACTTCTACAGATTGGTTCCACCCTAAATTCAGAGACATTCATAGTTTTACTCAATCTAACGACCTGTTAGATTTGGTCACTCATCAGTGGCGTCATGCAAAGATCTAACTTATGTCTATTTAATTAGTATGAAATTACATGATGGGAAAATACGTAATGACTGAAAAGTCACAATCCATTAGCTCGGCTGTAAACATGATTTCTGCTTGGGTCACATTAGATGGAGTTTCAGTGGTGATCACATGACATCATCTTTGTGTGTATTTCTTATTATTGCTGTTTTGGTTGAGACACTGAAATTACATACTGTGCATTTAAACAGCACCAAGAGACGTCAGAAAAGAATTGTTGCCAAAAAAATCCTGGTCAGAGAAGGCCAAAAAGTATAACTAATAGAAAAAACACATTGTAAGTGGGTGGGTGGCTGGGGGAACAGTTCTATTTGCCTTATCAGATTGTGTCATGCATTTCTCTCTTACTGTTCAGCAGACCACTCACTCCAGGTTGGATAGAGAGATAGAGGCTGTGCAAAAGGAGGGTGGTGTTTCTTTGGCTGAATGAAGACATGTTTATATGTACAGGTCACGGCAGCGCCTGTGTTTATGTGTGCACTGTGGTTATTTTCCATTCTGTGCAATATCATGACTTAAATCAACTCACATGTTCATGCTCCACTGCCTGCTAGAAATCACAGCTCAACAATGGCTGCATGCCTGTGTATACTGTGTGTTTGTGAGCTGTAAGCTTATATATACAGCTTGGTGTGTTTTGTGTCAGAGAGATTATCCAGCTACGGCTAAGTTTGATTGGCTTTGGAGTTAAATTTGGTATAGACGATGAGTGGTTAGATTAAAAGGGCAATCTTAGCATATAAAGGGTCCTCTGGGTCTGACCTTCTAGTCCTATTCTGTTACGATTTATAGGATTTGCATTTCTGTCTATTTTAACAGTGTTTATTGCTATCACCTCTTTAGTCCTGCAATAGTCTATTATTTTCTCATCTTAAGCCCAACTGTACTTTCCCAAACAGGAAACAATACCTATTCTTATGGCCGCTAAAGTGCTTCGCTGTTCCAAAGGTTAATTCCCCTTGACATTGCACTAATGTCCCCAAAGAACAACACCTGTGCGTCCACTGAGAGAACGGAGGCGGGCTTCCCATCCTGTCGCTCTCATGACTTTCACCCTTCTAGCCCGCTATTGACATTTTAATGAGCTTTCATGGCTTTCAGGAGTAGAATTAGAATGATATCGTGATTATAGTGAGCGAGCGGGAGTGTTGGCAGAGAGCGTGAGAGGTGAATGGGAGGCGGAGCTGGGCAGAGGAAGAGGTATTGTGGTGCGCTCTAATGGAGGATTTCCTCCTCCTGTCTCTCAAACGCACCATGTGACCCATCCTGAGAAGGAGCGGGACACACAGAAACGACAATTCATACAAAGGTTAGAGGGGTCTCCACAAGTCAGTCAATCAGTAAAACAGTTAACATTAGTGAACTCTGTGCTCTTTTGTTACAGATAAATAATGACTCTTGTAAACAAATGTCTGTATTTCTAAAAGGTATCTAAAAAATGTATAAGTAACATAATACTGATATTGATGAAGGTAAAACCATTTTTGAAAAACACTTAACACTAGGCTGACAGAGGTACATGCTATTTTAGAGACTGAATGATAAACAGTCATACATTCAAGGCTTTTAATCCCTTTACATAACAGTTCACCTCAAGAAACACACAGACCATGAAACAGTCTGATCTGTAAACATGTGATAACATAACAGAGACCGGGCTGATGCCTCTGGATCGATAACACTTTTTGCGTTTTTTTTTGGCCAATCTCAATCTCTTGAAGAAACCTGTGACATACTTCCGTCACTTACGTCTCCACCCTGCAACATATCCTATCTGTAGATCGTCAAATGACACGTAGAGTGGGTTACAAAGGATTATGTATGGCTATTGTGTTGTGGTTATTTAATATGTGTGTGACAGGATGACAGATATTTTTTTGTTTAAAACCAAAAGTCAGCTGGACTTCTCTGGGCATTTCATTTACTAAATGTCTTCCTACAGTTACAGTTTTCTGGGCAGTTACGGTGTGTGTAGGCAATCTTAAGCGGATGCAAGTGTACACTTGTGTGAGAGAGATTAGCTGGTGTCGTGTGTGGCAAAGTATGAGAGTGCGTGTTTTGTTTGTGTGAATCTGATAACAGCATGGGATCACAGAGAATGAGTGGCTCAATGCCAAATCCACTTGTCGATGGTCATTGTTCTGTCAAAATGCAGACAGGTGAGCAGGAAGCAGCTTAGTAGCTATTTGGGTTCTGTGGGCATAATATATATAGAATACAGTGGATGTCTATGGCAATGTATGTCTTATATGCATATGTAGTTATTTCTAAACATCAGTACAGAAATGTCAATCCAAAGGCCTGGGGAGAAAATACTGATACAGGAGTGTCTGACTGTATTTCTCTAAACATACTCTATGCACACAGATGTTACTTTAATAAAAAAATTGCAACATACAACTCAGCACAAAGTTAAAACTTTATGCATTGTTTTTGTTTTCATCTCAATTGGTGGTAAATTGATTATTTTTTACTTCTGCCTTTTCAGATGCCTTCCAATGAATCATCTATCTTTACAAATCATTGCTGTTGGTGATTCCTTCCCCTGTTAATCAACTATATCAACAGTTATTTCTCCAAATTGGTTTGTAACTCTATCCTCAGCAAACCTACTTGTATTAATATACCTCTTAACGTTTAGACAGGCCACACACACTCATTACCATTCAACTAAAAGACTGCTGCTACTTCTGGGGTTTTAAATACGGCCTGCCAAGCAAATGCCTTGAATGCTATAAAATTTGTCACACAGCCAACACTACAGAGCGCAGTATACCCACACAGTTAACTTTATCTTTAGGTCACTTAAGCCATGAGAATAAGTATGTGTGGCCTCCCAGACATTTGAGAATAGAGTGCAAAGGCTAGGTAAGGTTCATGACACACCCTGGATGGAGCTACAGGGCCAAGGGTCAGAGGTCAGAGATGCGATGCCAGGATCATACTGTACGAGATCAGGGCACAAATGTCACTGTGACTCTGCCTTTTCCACGTGTGCTTTTGTGTGAGTGTGCCTGTGTCTATGCGGCTATGTGGGTGTTAAAGTGGATTACTGTGGTTCCACTGGCAACTTCAGCAAAGCCTTTCCCAAACATTTTTAAGTTGCCGACCACAAAAGGCTTTAAAAATGCTCTCGCAACCCAAATAAACAAGCTTGGCTCTGAAAAAACCACCCACACATAATCAGTGTTTGGGAAATATACATTCATAAACATATGCATCGACATGTACATATGTGCACTGATACAGATGTTTGGCTCTAGAAATCAGCTCTTTGTTCCCATAAGCTGCTGATGTGTCTCACACATGTACAAAGCTCACAAATACACACACGTACACACAGACAGGAGCGGCTGAGGTCAGCAGAGTGGTGTACAGAGTGAATCCCTGTCCTTTTTCCCTCTCTGTGTGAAAGCAGCAGTGACCGGGGGGCCGCTGGCTGAAGCATGTGCTTACTCAGAGAGATTTTATTCACAGGAATAAATGCCTTTTACACACAGGCACCTGTGGGGACACTTTCTAGGGTACTTTTACCAGCAGGCACCTGCGAGGGCAGCCTCTGAATGAAGTGCTGATTGCTACTGGGCCAGTGTTGCTGTTGGGCACATGTGAAGAAATGCTGGATTTAATACTGTTTTGGGGAAATCATCTCTGGTCCACATTAGTAAGTGAGGCATGAGGATATTTATAATGTTTTAAAAAAGATCAGTTACAACTCATCAAGACATTCCTAATACTTGGCCGCACTGCCAGCTGAAACAGGAGGACGAACGCACAGCTGCTCGAATGAAGGGTAACTTGAGCAGTGCCCAGGGGCCGGATCAGGCTATTTGGCTGGTTGGTTGGATGGCTGACTGGGCGTTCCTCTGTTGTTGCCATAATGGCATTATTACCCCCTGGGACAAAAGCCTGGCTGAGGAGGAGAAGGCTGTATAGTCTTTGAAACCTGACGCCTCTGTCTGGATAATGCTCTCCTCAACATTCCTCACTTTCTTGCACTCCATCCTCCGAAATATTCCTCTAATTCTTGACCTGGATTGAGTTCATCTGGCAACAAAAGGTGTTTAATTGTAGCCACAGTGTGAATGTTGTTTCTAATGGTGCAGGGATCCTCCTCAGCCAGCCTCTTCTTTGTATGTAAACAGGATATGGCTCAATGGCTGCAATACAGATAAGACCGCCTCCAATAAAGATGCTGCGGTGATTGTTGCACAGTGCTGGCCATAGCTGTGCAGATAAGAGCTGCAACCAACAATTCAGACAGAAATACAGCTAATAGTGCTAGTTAATGCACCAACAGCCATAAAGCAGTGATAGATAATCCACTGGCCTTGAGAGACTTGAGGAGGGTGCCTTACACTCTCTCTCGTCTCCAACTCACTTTTCCCTCCCTTCATTCTGTCCTCCTTCTGTCTGCCGCTGCCTTATTGGTCCTCGTTAATGAAACAAAGAGTGCTGAGATGCATCAAAAGGGGTATTGTTCTCAGTGAAACAGTGAAATCTCCCTCAACCCCATCCCCCCATCTCTGGATGCAGGCAGCATGTGCACATACACAAATACAGAGGATTGTAGTCGACAGTGTGTTGGGGAAAGTGACAGACAGAGAGGCCTGTGTAACAGCAGGGAGGAGGCCCAGGCGGGGACAGTGTGGTATAACAGAGGGATGCAATGAGGCCTGCAGCTCCTAGCCTGGTGGTGATGATGAACAAATGCTGCCTCTGCGCTCATTTACATTAAAGCATTAGCAGCATTTACAGGATAGATGACATAGCCAGACCAATGGGAATTCCAAAGTAAAAGGACTGTACAAAAGTGAGAAAACCTTAGGTTTCTTATTTACATGTCTAATGGGTGATTAGATGTGTACGAAGGAGCTCATAGCCCACACACACAGTTTTTCCACAAAATATTCATTTAGAACAGCTGGAACTCAGACACAAGCATACAACTAACAAAAGTTGATGGTAGGGACCTGCCCAGTAATCTTAGATTATCTAAATAAGCAGTAGGGGTGTTTAACTGAGAGGTATATAATCATAGATGAGAGAGTGGAAAGAGACAGGAAAGACAGAGGCTTTACTCCACTATTGTTGTCAAAGTGTGAACTACAAGTCATCTTTCATCTACTGTCAAACTATTGTCTTTGTTTCATTATGCAATTTAATCGTTTGCCAGGATGGAGACTGGAACAAAAGAACTACCACAGATGAATGTGTCTGGTTTGTACCGGCATAAAGGGACATAGTCACATCAGTTAACCGGATGCCTTTGGCTTGCCCACGGGACCCACATGGGACACATACACAAATTGAGCCACAGATGCCGCACACATGCTACCCACACACTTTGCAGACATAAGCATAAGCATACTGTTTCAGTGTTAGGCCTTAGAGTCTGTCTAATGACAGCTCTGGGCGCTCACTATCCCTCATAAACCCCACGGGACACACATGCACACACGCTCACCCACACACCTCTAATCGCAGCCCTGTGCAGACACAAACCCCACGGGTTTGTCATTTAACTCCTGCACCAGCAGAAACTAACCACATGTCACAGTGATGTGCTGAATATGCTGCACACCACACACAAACACACACACAGGTCTGACCACACTGCCACTCTCCATCATGAAACACGCAAAAGTATATGTCTACAGTGAAATTACATACATTCTTCCGAGGCTTGCTGCCCCATGGCCATGGCTGTTGTCAGGGACTTCTGCTGATCTTTATCTTATTACATAAACAATGATGCTGTTCTGCCAGAGGACACTTCTTACCTTCTGAGGAGCACTGGCCTCGCCTTGTCCTGCAGTCATGAAATAAACACACACCATGGCATACTACAGGCAATTTTTTAGCTACTGATAACACAAGGACATGCGTGTGGTGAGTGATGTAATCATATCATAAATACCATTGACATCATTATGCTCTACAGGCTCTGCTCAATCTTCAGTCTTGAAATTGATGGTACATATCTATACATGTACTGAATGCCTCCATTCAGCCTGTGCCTTTGTGTGAGTGAAAGAAATGTTATACAAAGTGCATTACAAGCACATGTACTATTAGAGTCTCTATTTTCTATCTGACCTTTGACCTATCACCAGAAAAACAGACTGACAAGGAGCATCAACAGCGGGATTGAAACACAGTAAATGCAAACAGCCTCAATTCTGTTCAATAGTGACACATCATCCCTCTGGGAATTTAAGAAGTACCACTTAATGGCTAGTACATGACAGGCATCATGAACATGTGAATGAACACAGTATCAAGTACACAAGTGAGTGCATGTATATCTGATCACATTCTTTGCATTTAAGCTGATATTTTTATTTTCTGTATACATAAGACAGGAAGACCATATCATTTCTCCTCAGGTCCTTTAATTTTCGCTTGCCTTTCAGGAAATATAAGCAAAAATCCTGAGAATATTTGCAAAAAGATTTAGCTCAAGACGTTTGGATGGAAGCATGTGTTTGGGTTTATGTGTAAGGACATCCCACTTGCTGCTTGATTATTGTTTTCCACAAGAGACATGGTAAACCCACTAATCTGTTATTTTCAGGAGAAGGCTGCTGAATGTTGCTGCTTTTAAACTGAGGCTTTGAATTTGATTTTTTTTTTTCAGATGTAACTGAATAAAATTGCAGAATTAACGGAGATAATCTTTCTTTAAGTGTGGCTTCTTTCAATACATTTATCTTTGGTTCTGCATTAGTGCAATATGAGCTAAAATGTGAGAAGACTGGCTAAAGTAGAGAGGGAACCAGTAGGGAAGGAAGGGGGGAAGAATGGAAATGGGCTGAGGCAAAAAAAAAAAATGGACAGGATTTCATTTCACAGCCACACCTACCTCCGACCAACACTACCTTTCCGTTTCCCACCCTTTCCTGAGCTCTACTATACACACACTCTGTGCCCCCTGGTTCACTCACTCACAAAATTGCACCAGATGTCACATCAAGAGTCTTTGGCCACAGCTCTGCAGCCAGATGAAGAATTTGAGAAATTCTGGAAAATATTTGTAGAGCGGCTCAGGATTGAAGTGGCTGAGGCTTGGAGAGGTAGAGGTTAAACCTCTCCAGCTTTAATGAGGGGCTATGTGACTGACTGCTGTAATGGTATAGTGGCTAATAGGGAGGCAGGACTAGGCCAAAGCTATACAGGGTTAATGCTCCAGGACCGGTTATGAAGCTGATTCCCTCGGGCCAAAAGGTTACACTCCTCTCTGCTGCTAGTGACGGTCTATCTATTACTTGTGGAAAAATGTCATTATGGAACACCTGACCATAACACAGATCAAAACAGATACCAAGAAATAAGAGACGCTGATGGAAAAAGGCTTTTGGTCAACTCAGATCACTCTTGAAGCAACACTTAAAGAGGCCTTGCAGAGATTTCAGGTTAGTAGGACTGAAAACCAGACCAGAAAATCTATATTTACATTCTTTAGGACAGAAATATGCAGCAAAAATTCTGAAATACTTTCAACCCTGGTCAATAAAGCCCATTCTTTGTGTCTTTATTTCATGCCAACGCTGTGCCTTATCTCCTCTGTACTGAACGTAGATGTATCTCCTTTTAGAGGTAGAGTTCAGCTGTGTCAATGAGGAAAAAGAGAAGAATGAAATGCCACAGTCTGTGGTGTAGTGTGTGTATTTATAGTGTATGGTGTTTGTGTGTGCTCCTTATAGAGTTGCTAAATCAACTCCGCTGCACAGTAACAGCGGAACCCGAGCCAAAGTGAAATCAGCGGATGATCCTTGTGCTCAGCTGCCAAAATCCAACACTGTAGCTGCGCTCTGAACAGCTGACTGTATATTTTGTATTTTATCACTGTCCCGATGCTGCTGTGTTTAGCCTCGAATATAGGAGGCAAAAGACATGAACTGTGTTTTAGTTTGTGTATGTGCTGTTGTGTGTCTCTGTGTGTGATTGTAGAAAAAAACCAAAGGTGTCTGACATCTTCTATGCAAACAAGGATCATTAGTTTTGCTCGAGGGCATGCGACTGTGAAGTGACACCCGTCTATAGAGTGTCAATCTGTCCAACAGATTGTGTGTGTGTGTAGCACCAGCTGGCAGATAGAAACTAATTAAAGTTAATGATATATGTGTGCATTAACTAGCTCTATGATGTACATATCTCAGCTCGGCCTCTCTGACACACACAATGCCTCTTGAAGATGACGCATTCTCCTGAGTCCTCCACACGCCCGCATTCCTCTTTCCTTATTCAAGACCCCCTGATAACCCCCCTTTCTCCTTGTCTTTCTGTCTCCCTCATTGCAAACCCCCCCATCCCTCCAACCATTGAACCTCCCCCATGTGTACCTCCTCGACCACTAAAGTGGGCCAACCAATCATCACAAGCAGACAGACTGTGTTTAGCATGACAAAGGCCAATCTGTGTGACCATTTGTGTTGGTGTGTGCCTGCATTCATGTGTGTGCTTACATGTATACAGTATGTGGTTGCCTGTGCGTTCCCCTTACATGGTAACGACCATCTGAGTGCTGAGCTTTAAACAGTTAAGGAAGTTGGTTTGCGCAGGAAATTCACTCCACATGTGTTTAAAGCTCATCTGCATTTATATGAGTGGAGATGAAACACTGTGTCTGTGACTGAGGTTCTTTAATAAGCAAACCAATATAAAACCACTGGAAAACTTTGTCTGTTGTGCAGATCTACTTCCACTACACTGCACTTATGAAAATGTGGAGTTAATCTACACCATTTGTAACATCCTGAGCAATAAATTCTTGCTCCTGTGTGGCAGTATTACATGTGTCGTTACGACTATTGATGCTTCTTTTTCCCCTTTGAGCTGATGAAGTAGCCCCCACCTGCTCCTCTAAAGCCTGGTCAGCCGCAGGTCCCTCTTCCCCATCTCCCTCTGATAGATTTGAGAGGCATTCCCCTGCCACAACACATGCTTAAGCAATTATTCCACGCATTCCCCTGGACAGAGAGGGAGAAAGACGGCTAGATAGAGAGCTAGAAAGAAAAGGGGGAGAGAAAGCAGTTTGAAGTGGAGGGATCAGGGGCAGCTGGCCAGGGATTTGCAAGGTTCTGGAGGAGAATGTGTAAAAGTTAAGCGCAACTCCCATAATCCTTTTCCAAAAGAGGGAGAGAAGAGAAAAGGAGGGACTGAAAACAAGAGAGAGGAGAAGAGAAAGGGGGGCCACTGGAGCTTTAAACTAAAGAACTGAGCTACAGTGACAACAGCCAAAAACAAACCAGCTATCAAAACAGCACATACACACAAACACTGCACGCTGAATGTGGACAGGACGCCTGCGGAATAACAAGTTAGGACTGAACACTACAGCAAACCAGAGCAGTAAAGACCACCGGCACTGCATCTGTACATATCAGTGACACATCAGTCAAAGCCACTCACAGGAAAGTTTATTTGTCCTCTTTTTCATCATGTTTCTTTGCAGTATGAACAGTTCTAGCTGGAATGACACCTCTAGAGTCTTGGGGTCACATGAACAAGGTTAAGGGGGCATAGAAGAGTGTCTCTGACTATTTAAAGGGCAGTAAAAGGGCAGGTTTCAACACTTCAAAACATTTATGCCCCAGGCATGTTGGCAGGCACCAGAAGTTTCAGGGGACAGGTCCCCGGGGTATTCTGTGGTCTTTGAGATGATCTGTGTATTATGTGATGACATTTTCATCTTACTATCCCTGCATGTCAGTCAGGAGTGTGCCAATGTTTCCCTTGTACTGATTAGAAACTTTTTATAACAGACCTCTAAAAGTGTCAAACCTACTGTCAGGTCGTTTCTTTGTTGTAAGATTATCTGTAACAAAAAATGTACATTTCTGAAATATATGCTGAAATATAGTGTTTTATTTTGTTTTAGTGCGCTGTGTTGCGCGCTTCTTCAGCGTGGAGTGCAGTGTTGGGACTGAAAGATAAGGTGATGTTGCAGATTAAGTTGTCCTGTGGTAACAGATAACAGGCAATACTTTTAAAAAGATAAAGCTTTTATTGCTGGCTATTAGAAAGCGCGGGTCCTGTTAATGCATTTACTATTTCTGCTTTTTTAGTGTGAATCCAATGATCACAGAATATGTTTTGTATACAATCCAAATCTAATATAAGACAAAAAAGAAAACACAATCATACCAGGGGTTTTTGTAAACTTACCAAGAAGCAGACAGAAGATGTCAAGTGCTATAAGCATTTTCTTCTTACTGTTGTCAACACCATTGTTGTTATTTAACGTAGAGGTTCCTCCGTTTCTTGTCTCTTGGGCCATTGCTTTCTCATACATGTACTTTTGCATTTGAAAACGTCCCCGTTTCGGCTCCAAATCCCACTCCACGCGGTAGGAGAGTAAACTGTGACAGGATCTTAAGTCCTTCAAAGAAATGTCACACAAATTCTACGGGAAACAAACTTCCCACCTCAGAGCTCTCGTAAAAGTTTCTGATGCGTCTCGTTGTCTCTGTTCTCTTTTACGCAAAAAAGAAAAAAATGATAATAAGAAGAATAAGAATAAATGAATACTATGTGGTCAACGGACTACTCTGCAGTTGACCCGCGTCACGGACTCAAGAAAGAAAAGTTGCGTGTAAATGAATGGAAAGCCCGCTCCCCTTTATCGCTCTTGGTTCAAAGACTTGGAGTGAGTGAGAATTGCGCTGCGCATCGACAGCGGCTCTTGTTATATCAATCCTTCTTCTCCTCCTCCCCCTGCTCTCTTCAAGTTCCCCAGGCAGCTTCAAGGCTCAGCCCTCCTCTGCTAGCGGTGGGTAATCATCTCCATCCCAGCATGGAAAACTTTCTCGGACTGGAAACAAGCAGGGGGGGCCACACCAGTTGATCCACAGCGCCCCCAGCGGATACGCACGGAACTACAGGCCGGCTGTGGTTCGGCCGCGCGTTTCTGAGTGTTTCAGTGTCATGAGTGGTGGAGGAGACACTGGTCACACCAGTAATATAAAAACAAAAGGAAATTAAGCCTAAAATGTTGGTTGGATGTAGTTTCCAAAGGGGCAGTCTTGGGTCAAAATGTGAAATTTTGGAAGAATGGGTTTGTCTGTCTGTACTGTAATGTCTCAAAGGATTTAACTTCAGTGAAAACAATTGATATGATGTATTTTAATTGAACTACTACTACTGCTACTGCTATTTTTGTGTGTTTGTTAAAACAGTATTTCAGAGTGTGTCTTTTTTTTACTCTATGGTTGGTGTAAGTATTGTTAATAAATGTCTTACAATAACACATAATAGTCATAATTTCATATTTCCTGTCAACTTTTAACTTTTTTAAAAAATAAAAACATGGTGGGCCACCGGTGGGTTTCTCCATGGCCCTACCACCAGTCTTAGCAAGATTTCTGGGGGAAACCATGCAATACATGTACTTTTCAGGTTCTGTACTGTAAAATGTATACATCCATTGTACAAACAAATGTGTAGCTTATGTGTGATCTTTATCATATAGGCCCTACATTGAAAACATCAGCTAACCAGCACATTTGTATTCCAGTTCATCTTATTAAAGTAAGATTTACCATATGTAATATCTGAGGCAGATTGTTTAAATAAAAAAATCAGTGAGAAGTGTTTCAATGGCGTTGATACTCTCATGAAACATTTGTATATAGATAGAAGTTGAAGGGAAAAAATATAGTTCATTTTGTGGATAAATGCACAAATTTGTTTAGTAGAATAAAGGTCGACATACACTTCATTGATATATGATTTATTTATTCAGTTACATTTGGTTTTAAAGTGTTTATTACCCTGAAAATTATAATGTGATTTTTTTCTTGTAGTCTACTCACATTATGGCCCTCAATATCCATTACCATACTTCCCTCACTTCAACAGTTTGTAGTTTCTAAAGGCTCAAGAATGGAATAGA
>JAPTYQ010124873.1:0-15959 GCA_029814465.1 Ostorhinchus cyanosoma | reverse complement strand
GAGAGAGAGAGAGAGAGAGAGAGAGAGAGAGAGAGAGAGAGAGAGAGAGCACTATGTGATGGTGAGCCGCTGCTCCAGGAAGCGGGCTAGCTGTTAGCCAAACTCCAGTCTTTTTTGTCGGGGATCGGAATCACTTCTGGACAGGTATTTCTTTTACGTTCCGACTGTTCGAGCAAGCAATAAACCGATGTTCGGATCCGTGTTTGAGGCTAACTAACCAACTATCTAACTAACTAACCTCGCTTGCCAGTGAACTGAAGCTAACCGTCGTGCTAATGTCAGCTAATGTGGCTAATAAGGGGATGTAGCAGCTGTTAAATACACATCCAGTCAAATCATATGTAACACAGACGTTTCTACCCTCACATCTGTTAGCAGTACAGTGAACAGACATTGAGTTAAGTGGCAAATGTTTAACCAGTTCACGCATTGGGGAACATTAGCTTTATGCTAGCTGCACTTAGCGTGACCAGGTTAACATTAGTTAACCAGAGCATCGTGTTACTTCCTGAATTCCAGCCTTCAAATAAAAGTATTTACATAGTAGGAGACGCTGGCATTGCTGAGCAACTCAAGGGATTTCTGTACAACACCCAGTTTGCCACTTGACTCATTGACTGTCCGCGTGTTTGCATGGAAGCTCAGGAGTAAAACTAGACTAAATAACCTAAATGTGCTGTTGGTCTGATGGCTTTCCCTCGTACATCTAATCACAGTGGTTCAGTTTGCAGTATCGATTGTGGAAAGGGTAGGTTTTTACTACAATGATGCTGTCTAAAGCTTTACTCTGTGATCTCTCTCATCTGGTTGTTTGTTTCTTCAGGTGTTTGGGCTGGCCACAGCTGTACCTTTGGTCAGCATCTACACTGTTTGGATGTAAATGTGACAGACTACACCAACACATCCAGCCTCACTATGGGTCAGGACAGGGGAAAGTATGATTTTTACATCGGTCTGGGATTGGCTATCAGCTCCAGCATCTTCATCGGAGGCAGTTTTATCCTAAAGAAGAAAGGACTGCTTCGGCTGGCGAGGAAGGGGTCAATGAGAGCAGGTGCTGACCTTTCTGAGTAGCATACATTTAACCACTAATTTAAAAGACATGCAAAACACTTTGACCATCTGTTGCTGGGTGAGGTGGGACACTCCCAATTTTAGTTGTGCAACACCGAAAGCCAGCAAAGAAGTCAAACCAGTGGAATCAGCATTACTTCTCCTTGCCCACATTTCAGGCTTGCCTGGTCTGTGCAGGTGTATGTGTTTTTGTGTGTGCATGAGTCATCTGTAATCTCCTTGCACATTGGTAATAATTAACTTCATTATTTCCCCTGACCTTCAGCTCAGAATGAGTGCTGCTGCTTGAATTGCAATTAAAATGTCAACAAAATTAAGGTTTTGTTCGCATGTCATTTTATTTTGTAGCGTCACATGTTGGAAAATGTTCTTTTTTGCTCCTCAGGCCAGGGTGGTCATGCATATCTGAAAGAATGGCTGTGGTGGGCTGGTTTACTTTCAAGTAAGTATTGTCATCTTGTGTAATAGAGTTGACACCCAAAAATATTTTTACTTGCTAATTTCCAAACCTTTGTTGCTATGTGTACATGCTTGTACTTAACATTGGTGACACCACACCCCAGACACTGTTTGTAATGTTTACCTCTGTTGGCTATCATTAGAGCATTTAAATCCCCTGTATATGTTTCAGTAAACCTTACATGTCACAATCCTTCACAGTGGGAGCTGGGGAGGCAGCAAATTTTGCAGCTTATGCCTTCGCTCCTGCTACTCTAGTCACTCCACTGGGAGCCCTAAGCGTCCTTGTCAGGTATAGATGACTCACTGACATCTTCATTTTCCAGTTCAATACATGTACTGTTGAATGGTGCACTTACAGGATTTATGAGAAACTGTCATTGTTGTTGCAGCGCCGTGCTGTCGTCGTACTTCCTGACAGAGCGGCTAAACCTGCATGGGAAGCTCGGCTGCCTGCTCAGCATCCTGGGCTCCACCACCATGGTCATTCATGCTCCACAAGAGGAAGAGATCAGCAGTTTGGAGGACATGGCCAGGAAACTGGTTGACCCAGGTACAGAAAGACCAGATTTACACCCTCAGGGTTTCTGCAGGTCCTTATTAAGTCTTAAATCACCCCCCCTTTGAGCTGTGGGGGTGGATGTGTGAGACAGTAATTGTTTGGAACATCCACAGGCAAGTTATAATGCATTATAAGGGTTTGAAAAGGCTAATATTTTGTTTTGCTGCGCCAACTAAAAAGAATCAACACTAGTAGTTTAAGTGGCTTCCACACTGTATTGGGAGTGTTGTCAGTGAAGTTTTGAAGCTCTCTCCAAATGCACAAGACTCCCTCGACAAACATTTTAACTTGCAGGATGTCATGATTAGTTTGTGTCATTGTGTTCAGATCCAAACAAAGACATTAACTGACTGTGTTGGTGCTTCTGTGAGGTAAAAAAACTGTTTTTAAAAAAGGATTCTTTTGGTTTTGAAGAGAGTGAGATAAATATTTCCATTCCCTTTGTTGGAAAATTGTAGACTCACAGTGAACAGCAGATTTGCTGGGTGATTATATCAGAACTAGAGTTGGGAATCTTATTTGTAAGGCCAATACGATCTTGATACAGCATCTACGATCTGATATATTTAAGATACGTGTGTGACATCTCGCAATGCGATATGATTCACACCCAAATCAAGATACAGAGTGATTAAGCACATTCTGATTCAACACATTCCTTCTATTAAAAATAAGCAGTGCAATATATTTATTTATCAAATAAATGCAGAAGGTATTCTAGGATGCGCTGTTGGATATGTGTCACTGTTTAAGGAAGTATCTCCAGTATGTACGGCCATAGTGTACGGCAATATTCAATACAGTTGATCTCTTAAACAGTCATAAACCACCTGTGGCTCCTCCTTCTGTCTGTCAGATTCACACACACTTTACAGTATTCATCTGCAGAGCTTGTGCCACTGTGCATCCACGGAGTTCATACTGGCCTGTACAGTGTACACATCTGCGAATCCACGGTGCACGTTAACGTGGGTCTACAGAAAAGAAAAGCTTTACTTGAAGAAAGAGAAACACTTTTAAATTGAACTAAAAGTATATACTATTGAACGGATCGAATTTTATCACTACAAACACTCAGTAACCGATGCATCGCAATATCATTCCAAACTTTTCATTCACTCGCAGCTTTTCAACCGGTGCACTCGGATCGTGCACGCGCGTCGGCATATCGATACGTATCGGATCATCTTCCTATCCCTAATAAGAGCATAATGTGCACACACCTGAAAACCCTTGATGCACTACTGCCAACCTGTGGCTTGACTTACCATTGCATCGCAAAGTTTTTAGATGGACAGACGGATGACCATCTGATGACAATACCCTCAGCCAGTGTGGCCGAGGGTAAAAACTGGACGTGATGTGTTGGGCCATTTTCTCCGATAAAATTGTGGATTTTGAACTAAATCATTGCACCAGCATTCAGTCACATCATCACAGTTGATGTTAGTTTACAGCTCACAAAACACCTGACAGTGTGTTTTATCTCCAAATGTTGATTGAATTATAAGATGACATTACTTTTATAAAATTCTATCTGCAATTTCAGTTGTATTCTTTGGGAAACATTATTTCACAAGAAAAAGTTAAAATTGTTTGTGTAATTTAACTTTCATCTGATTATCTTGAGAACTGTGCAGTGAGTCTTTAACAGAACCCTGCTGAAATAAACAAACGTGACGCCCCGTGTCATCTTCACTCAAATTTGGAACTTTTGGCCACAAGGAAATCCTTGTCATTATCTCCTAAATTAATTTAGTTTGCAATAATTAAGACTCTGATTGGACTTTTCTTTTTTTTGTACTTCTTTATGCTTCATGACGGTCTTAAAATGTAACTTGCTGCATCATGTAAATTCCAGTCTTAAACTCCAGGCTTCTCCTTTTCAGCGTGGTTCTTCCTGTTTCTTTCCTGTTGGATTTCTTCTACTTCATGTGATAAATATTCTAACAGTCTTTTCCTTTCTGTCCATAGGGTTTTTTGTCTTTGCCACACTTGTCATCATTGTGGCTCTCATCTTCATATTTGTGGTGGGTCCCAGACACGGTCAGACCAATATCCTTGTGTACATCACCATCTGCTCAGTGATCGGGGCACTGTCGGTGTCCTGCGTCAAAGGACTGGGCATCGCCATCAAAGAAGCCATTTCTGGGAAAAGTGTTCTGAAAAACCCGTTGGCGTGGATCTTGCTTTTGGGCCTTGTGGCTTGTGTGAGCACACAGATAAACTACCTGAACAAGGCTCTGGACATATTCAACACGTCTCTGGTGACTCCCATCTACTACGTGTTCTTCACCACATCTGTGCTCACTTGCTCCGCCATCCTCTTCAAGGAGTGGGAGCACATGGGCACAGACGACGTGATCGGTACCCTCAGTGGCTTCCTCACAATCATTGTGGGTATCTTCCTGCTCCACGCCTTCAAAGACATTAGTGTTAGTTTGGCCACTCTGGCTGTGTCCATGAGGAAGGAAGAAAGGGCCTTTCCCGCGGCCAATGGCATGGCGTCCCATAGCACCTACGAACTTCTACACGAGTCCACGGAGGACATGGACGACAGGGAAATGGGCTTGCCCTTTGACAGCATCTCTAGAAGAAATGGGGCAATGACTTCCTCATAGGATCAAGAAACTGTTTTTTCAGTCTCCTCCTGACTCACATTCTATAGCATCGATGTAGGCACGGGATCTAAAAACAGTAAGACAATCAGCTGTGTGGGGACGGGACAGACCAGTGGATTGTATTGTATGTTTTAATTTGCCTTACTTTTCTCAGAATATGACCCAGTCATATTCACTTACAGAACTTAATTTCATTCCTCTGTAGCTGTGTAAATATGAGTTTTTTAAAGAAATGTTTTGTTATAAGTACAAGTAAATGCATATTAATGCACTGACTTACTTTCTATACATCAAAAGATAAAGTTTTAATATATATTCTATATGAGGTAAGGTCCTGCTGACAATGATTACATTTAAAAAGGACAAGTCACTATGATTTGAAGTCTTGTGATACTTGAGCGTAACAACATTCTTTGTTGGAAATCATTCTGAACTTTTTTTTGTAGGGTTTACATGAAAAGCTCTTACAATGAACCAACAGATTTGTTACATATTTATTGAATTAAAATGATTAAAACGTTTGAAACACAAGGCACAGTGAATAAATGCTTAACATGAGTATGAGCTTTGTTACTGTTTGATTTTCTTTTAAAAGTTTAGCATGCATGCTTAATATATTTGAAAATACAAATTTAATTTCACCCCCCCCCCTTAAAATATGTTACTGTTCACCCATTATTTCACCACTGCAAACCCTTAAATATTCATTTGATAAAACTAGTTCCCCTTCCCAATCTCTAGCTTTCTGCAAGTATAAAATAGAATAGTTTACCAAAAAAGTGAAATATCTAATTTCTGATAAGGCACAAGTGAATACAAAAAAAATACCAATTTTGACAATAAAAAATGTGGCCCAACTTCCTGACATTTAACGGTCCTCTGCTTCTAAGACCTAGATTAAATGAGAAGGAATATTTCAGATAGTCTGGTAATGCTGACAGTGTTTGGAAGTTGATGCTGGTCCACAGGATCCACGGTGGGAACTCAGCTGCTGGCAAGTGACTGATGTATCGGGGGTTGGAAGCATCGGACGTGTTCCACTGGCATGTTCTCTCCGTCTCCAGACTTCATGTACTTGTTCAGGATGGCAAAGATCTCATTGTTTAGGACCTGGAATTTGCGGATTCTGTCCACCATCTTCTTCAGTGGCTGAGGGGAAACGTACGACAAAAGTTTTTAGGCATAGTCCTTAATATTCTTATGTTCTGCACAGGGCACCTGAGGCTAGAGCTGATGATGTTTTAGGAACAGTCCAGAGCTCAAAAGGAAAAACAATAGTGTGAATTACTTTGGTAATTAGTAGTGTTCACTGACCTTTAATGCAACATTATTGTTTGTATTAACACTGGGCAATATGGCCAAAAATTTACATATTGATTTTTTTCCCCCCCAATGTTATGGAAAATTTAGGATTTTAATTGTTTTCCAGCTGTAAGAACTGCAAACAAAAATGATTAGAAATATTCTTTACTACTACATTCAAAATTTAAAGATTGCAAGAGGAAAACGGACTGCATTTAGTTTTTAATGAGCAAGAAAGATCTCCAGGGACTTTACAATTTAGGCATTTTTTTGGACAATATTTAGGAAGTAAACCAATTAGTTCTAGTCATTTGATTTATTTCCCAGCCCTTATTAACATCACACCCATTTATTGCAGTGCCTTACATCTTAGATTGTTTTTACTCTAAAATCAGGTGTAATTGCTTTAATTTTCAGGTGACGATCTGAACAATGATCCTAACAACGCCTCTGCAGACAAGTGCTGGTCATATTAGAGACGACTGCTCTTTCATGCCATTGTTGCTAATCCTTGTTTTAACTCACCACACTCTTGATGATCTCATCCTTGCCGTCGTGTTTCTGAACTTTGAGAAGGTGATAGCTGAAGTCCAGAATGTCGAAGCGTCTCTGCTGACCCAGGAGGGCGATGATCATGCAGCCAGCCCAGTGGAGGCCGTCTCCGAAGCACTGCCTGCAGACGGGACAGAGGAAGACATTACATTAAAATATTATCAGTATTCATCTAGTCCTTCACTTTGGATTTTGAATATTGTTTTACAAGTGCTTAAGTGGTTTTATTGATTAGTTATAGTTCTGTTCATTAGAGCTCCCATATTCTGCATGAAGTATTAACAGTGATGGAAACGAGTTTAGTTATTGTATTACATTTTGTTTTGCGGAATTAATCTTTTTCCTCAGTGCAGTTACATAAAAAGGCAAGTTTTTTTTTTATGTAGGAATGTGGTAGAGTGAGTTTTCTTGATCTACACGTGGCCAAGAGATCACAGCAAATATTAAATTAAAAAGAGTAAGATCTTTCATACAAGAGCTTCATCATTTTGATAAAGAGATTTAAAAATGTTAAATGTTTAATGACGACCAAGGTCCCACGTTGCACATTTGGTTCTCATTTATCTGTCCCTGTTTTTAATTCAATGAATGGATTACATTTTTCACTACTAGTTTTAGTTTTTGTCCAGAATAATAACCAAACTGAATATTTCTACTGTACTTACTCCACTGTGAATTCATGGGCTCCCACAGGAATACAGTACACAAACTGCATGGCACTCCAAAGACGGTGGAACTCTACGCACTCGTCCACGTGCATCACACCGTTGCTGGGCAATGGTCCACGCCAAATGGGATCCTCCAAAAAGCCTCGCACACGTGTGAGGATGACCTCAAACATGGAAAGGCCACAGCACAGCCTCTCTTTGGTCAGCAGGTCACCCTCACGAGCAATCGCAATTTGCTAAAGGAAAAATGACAGCAGTGATGGTGAATAATAATAACCACAGAGATGATGAAATGTGTTGTGTCACTGCTGATGTGGCCCTACCTGCGGGGTGCCGAGGCGTTCAATCAGTGGAACCATATGCAGAGCTGTATATTTGGCCTCCAAGCGCTTCATCTTGGCGTCAAGACGTTCTCCCTCTATGTGATAAAGAAAATGAGATGACAAACCACATCTAGACCTTTTTACTGGCAGATGAACTGCATGTTCCTTCTTAGAATTACCTTTGACATGGACTCTGGGAAGAATGTTCTGAAAAGGTGCAGCATGGAGCAAGTCACAAACTTCCTCCTGCGACTGAAGAGAAAAACAGAATATAAGGTCAAAACACTTGCATGCACAAACACATTTGTCTCTGATCATGAGTAAGAAAGGGAAGCGTTGGTTGTACCAGACTCTGTTCGCTCAGCAGGCAGAACAGGAGAGCGTTGCCCACTTCACGCAGGTTCTGGAAGCACACGGTCTTGAGTTCAGCATACTCAACAATGTCTTTCAACTGGTGGTGAAAGAATTCCAGGATACCTATAAAGAAATGCAGGCCAATTATCTCACATTGTGGCTTATACAAGGTCCAATAAGTGCTGGCTATAGATCTGGGCAGCAGTAAATAGACTATTCAGATGAAATGGCAAGCTGCTTTTGTCCTAAATTTTGTCCACAATTTTAAAGAAAGGAATAATATGACTATGGTACTCTACATGGCATTTGGAGGTTAAGTCTCTTAATAAACATGGCGTATCAATTTTTTCTATTTTTGCTTTTCCACCATATCCGATATGCAAAACAAAAGATTCCATTTGCTTTCAACATAACTCTGCCAACATCTGCAGGAAAATGGAAACAAAGTTTGTTTTTTACTTCATTTAGTACATAAACATGGGGACTTCACTTGAGCCTAATTAATTCCTAGATCATTTTCACAAAAAGGAGATGCTATGGTACAGTGGTTTTCCGTTAAGACAGGCCATTCATCCAAAGGACGATAGAAAAACATAATATACCCAAAGCCACATGAAAATCAGTAGCTAAATAAAGAAGAGTGAACATAAGCAATAATTCAAAAACGAAGCTGATGTGGTGTCATATCTGTCATTTACACAGGGATGCAGGTTAACATTGTGACTTACCTGTCAGATCAGTGGACCATTTAACACTTTAATTACATTGGTGTGTTTCAATAAAATGTCAAGACAAACTTGTGAAAGATACAAATAATGTGCATGTCCAGAAAGGGATTTGGATTGCATTGTATCATCAGACAGTGGTGCTGTCTTGGAACACATCCTCTTGTGAAAAAAAGACCAAAAAAAGTGAGTGGTTTATTTAATTTGAAAAGAAATTCAATGTAGTTCTGATGCTCTTCACACAGATTTTACATCCTTTTGGTTGTAGGTATTGCTCAAAATGCTTTCACTCAAGTTTCCAAATCCTGACACCAAAGAAAAACATAAAATTAAATAAAAGCAAGGTAGAACAAGGTCGTGGAGAAATAGAAGAGGGTTCTCAAATGAAACAGATGCTGGTGCCCTTCATTTTCATCGTTTTACACTTCGCTTCAAAATAAAATGTGAGCCAATAATTAATACCTGTGAGACTTCATTATTTGCGCTTTAATGTTGTGGCTTTGTGTGTATGGGCAGCATTAGGGTTAGGGGTTAGTGCAGGGGTGGGCAATCCTGGTCCTCGAGCAGGATACCGGCCCTTGACCAGGATTACTCACCCCTGGGTTAGTGGGTCTCCACTCACCTGGAGAGCCGTACTCATGGCGGGGCAGTCTGCAGATTTTGGGCATCACCTCCATCAGGGTTTTCACATACTGCATTATGGTTCCCTGGAGCTGTATGAGAGAAAGGGTGCATTTATTAGCATCATACATGAGTAAACCACTTACAGATTTGAACAGAAAAATAGACACAAAATCCAACTGAACCCACAACCTTTCAGCCACCTCTGCCCACCCCCCACCCCTTCACAGCGGCAGTTTTCTGTTCAACAGGAAGCTTCCCACACACTGTCGCTTACCAGGCTTTTGACCACTTTTAGCAGTTCCTCCATGACCACAGCAATGCCCTGGTAGCCCAGCAGTCTGCACATCACCTTGATGTGCGGGGGACCAAGGAAGTTCCTGTAGGAGCTGAATATGCTGCTGTACGCCAGGTTCAGGGTCTGCATTCACAGGCAAAAGGAGAGCTAGACGGTTAAACCCAAGGATGCAGAACTTTTCAAATGATCTTGAATGGTTTCTACAATGATCCACTAAGGCCTTAAGGTTTATTATGAATTATGTGTGGCTATGGAAGGGCCTAGTCATCATCCAAGGACAAACATTTCAACATTATTTTGTTTGGAAAATTAAACTGAAAATTTTGAACATAGAAATCTTAATCGAAGTCCATAATAAGTGGTACCAGGCACAACAACCCTCGCCCCTTGCAAACGTTTTATCCGATTTGCCTTATCTCTTATTATTGCAAAAACCCTCGCCTCCCCTTTGGGGGGTGAGGTAATAAACGTTTCATAGAAGAGGATACCACAAAACCTCAAGTTAAATAAAACATCATCCCCCTGTGGCCAGTTATTCACAAGTAGTATGATTACATTTACCTTTCTTTCTGAAAGAGATTTGGAAATCAGATTACATAATGTAATCCAGTCTTGGTTTCAATTAAACCTTCTGGGCATGTTGTTCTGAATTTTGTGGTTGAATTATGATTACACTGGTTCTAGCAGCAGAAAAGAACTGGTCAGATGAACCATTTGGATCCTGTATTGTAATGTCATTATTCTCTGGATTTGATTTTACGTGGTAGAGATAAAATAGACAATAGTCCTTCTATGAAGTCTTTTAGTGCTGTCTAAAGAACAAAGGGAGTTTTGTCATATTTAAAACAGTTCAGAATATCAGAGAAATATATTCAATTCAAATTAATATTTATCACTGTTTATGATTTACATTGCATTACACTCAGGCTATTTAAAAGACACTGAAAACAGATAATGTTGGCTTTGTTTCATCCTGCTGATTTCTGTCTCATCAAATCAAAAACATCTGAAGTGACCCCAGGGTGATCCAATCCAATGTTACTTTGAGAAAAAAAAACAAACAACAAAAAAACAACATTAATAAAAGGCATCTGATCATGGATAGATAAAAAAAAAAATAGATTTCTAAATCTGGATCCTTCTGATCCAGATTAAACTTTTTGAACTGGGCCCAAAATATTAAGCGACTCTACTAGTGGGTCATGAATTAGCAATCTGCCTCATAGACCAGGATTAGTTGAGGTTTTGACCTATGGGTGCTGATGGAAAGCTCACTGAGTGTTAAAGGTGTAAAAGATGTCAAAGGAAATAAAATGTAAGTTTAATCTTCCTGCTCTAAAATTGGTGTTTTTGGTATCAGAGTATAAACTGGCACATAATGAAAATGCAAGATGAAACATCATGTGATAACCCAATAGATTGGGAAACATTCTCAGGGGAACCCAAATATTCACAGTATATTTCATGTCAGTCTGGCTCACAGTTGCTTAGAGACTTGTTGGATGGTTGAACAGATGGACTGGCCAACTGCACACTGGCTGTGGTTACATGGACAATATTCTTTCAATGTGACTGAAATCATGCTGATCACAGAATCCCACTTTAGTGTTTACATGTTCAAAGCATTTAATCAAAATGTAACTTTTCTGACATATGCAAATAATTTCATCTATCCAGCAGGAAATGTAACAGAAGCGATTTCCACCTGAGGTCTCCATGGATTGGAGTTATTTGACTAGCACATCTCACAGATGCTGCATTGGATCGAAAATGGGTTGTCCTCTGTTAGACAACTTTACTATACTAAACACTGCAGACTGGGAACATTCAACAAAACCTGCAGGTTTGGAGATGTTCTGATCTAGTCATTACAAAGTCCCTCGCCAAAGTCACTTGGTTCCTTACAATGTCCATTTTTCAGATTCCAACACATCAATTCAAGGATTAAACATTTACTTACAGCCTAATATATCCAACCCAGTGAAAGATAGCATTTTAATGGGATAAATAGCATTACTATCACTTCACCTGTCAGTGGCTATAATGTTTTTGCTGCATACAAAAATGGAATTAATTAGGACATCACTAGACAGCTTCAACTCCTTACTAATATCCATTGCCAAAGATCTCTCTCGCTCTCTCTCGCTCTCTCTCGCTCTCTCTCGCTGGTCAGAGTTTAGAAGCTGCTGCTGCTTTAATCCAGCAGCACTAGCGTGGCAGTAGCTGAGACGAGGACACACTGAATCCACACAGCAACAAGAACAGCAGCAGCAACAGCAACAGCAGCAGCAACAGCAGCAGCAACAGCAGCAGCTCACGTCACAGCCCACGATTCAGTGACTGTGGAGAGGACTCTGATACGACTGAGGGGCAGAGGAGCAGGATGGTGAGAGACAACACCTCAGGCACTGTTGACTGATACCTTCAACACCTACAGCTACTTTTCCTGGTGAGTCCGCTTTCCATTCTCTATATGCATGCCCACTAATGAGTCACTAACCACAGCTCAATATCATAGAAACAAGTGTGTTTTGTTGCAATCACCCACTATAAAACCATTTTAAACGATGCATTTACGGATGTGTGCTGTCAGTTTAAGTTAGATAGAAGCTTTCAGAAAAGGGTTTTTATTTTCACACTGATAACAGCTGTTCAAGTCCATGACAAGTGCATTTAAAGAACCTCTTAGATGAAGCTAACAGCTATATTATTTGTCACATTAATGACAATAAATCACTGGAAATCTAAACTGTAATGGATTCTAATTCTTCTCATAATCTTACTTATTCGCTTTCCTCTCTATTTCTGGCAATGTGAACACCTAATAACCTTCAACTGCCACATCTGTCAAACACATCCACTTTAAAGCTGCCGGCAGTTGACAAAATGTCACAAATGACACTCATCACTGGTCTCAGATCAGATGAGCAGGTTTTAACTGTTGCCCCATCACAACACCTGTCCTGAGGTGACTAACCGCATAGATAACTCTGTCTTATATAATTCACTCAACATCTGTATACAGGCTCACCTCCCTCCCTTTGTTTCCCATAATCCTTCATACAATGCTTATTATCCTCTTACACTGTTCCCTTTCTGGCTTCGTACAGTGTAGGTGTGTTTGTAATTTTATAATTGAATTAACACTGTGCTCTGTGAAATAGCTTCTTAAATGAATACAACTAAAATAATACTCATAAACTAAAAATCTGTCACAGCCACACTACTTTCACTTGTTTTTATGGTTAGATGGATACAGACACAAAAACAGACATTTCTGGAAGACAAAGTACAAGCATATTGGCCAGTTCGTTTGTCTGTCTGTTTGAATGCATGCACTCTAGCGGTCACATTTCAAGCATTATTGATATCAAACCATGACCAAATGTTTTGTCATATCTCTAGTCAACTTGAATCGTTTTTGGCAATAGTAGTAATAGTAGTAGTGTACAGCTGAGATATAGGCCAAAGTTGGGGTCCAGCACCTAATTTGTACATTCAGAAAATGGCTTCTATCTTGAAAACTGAAACTTGAAAACAGATATTGACCGACTTTGTATTATCAACTTATAGGAAGCCAGATGTGACCTTTCATTTGATACTGATTTTGTTGACCTTGGATGACTTAGAAAGGTCAAACGCAAGGTAGTGATTTTCAAGACACTCAATTTTTGCCCCATAACACTCTCAATTTTGCAGATAGAGAAAAATAACTAGTGCCACATTATAAGTGTGATAAGGTAGGAGATGAGGTATTTTTTTTGTTTTTCCGTATCACTTCCCGTTTCAGAGTTATGGCAGAAAATACAGCTATTTCCGGCACTTTATTGCAATTTCCATTCACTTATAACTGCTGGGAACTGTTTAAGATAAAAGAATACAACTTCTACCACAATGTTCAGCTTGAAAAAGTAGCAAGTAGTGTTCTTTTAGTTTTCCTCTATCACTACTGGTTTCTGAATTATAACAGTTGAAAGTTTGCATATTGTGTGTAAATTCACAAAATGGCTTATATCTTTGAAATGATGCCAGAAAACGACTATCATAATATTATCCAGTATTTGGTACCAATTTTGTTTTCATTCAATAACCTTTAACGGTCAAACACAAGGTCATGAATTTCAAAATACCCAATTTTTGACTGTAACCCCCTAAATTTTGCAGATAGAGAAAAACGACTAGTATCAGATTATAAAGCATGAAAATATGGGCCAAAGTTCTCTTTCAAAGCCCTCTGGCAAGCGCAGTGCTTATGGGAGTTTCATCATAATGTTTTTCTGTCACTATCCCACTCTCTTTGTCTTTTTCAGCCTGGTTCTGTATTATGAGCAAATAAAGACTGTAATTATTAAACAAACAACAGTCTTCAACACCAGTAACAGAAAACAAACTACAAAAGCAGCCTTGCATTATGGGGGTTGCAGTCTACAACATCTCTGCCACCTCGGCCCGCGTGACTTGGCCCAAATCCCCAAGCTGCCTCGACACCTTCTACAGCGTCATGTACGACCCCAACTGGAACAGCCTACTGATGGGCTACAAGCGCAAGAGCTTCATGCATGAGGAGCGTATCCCCGTCAGCCAAACCAGCACACACCTGGCCAATCTCCTGCCCCAGACCGCTTACTTCCTGTGTGTGACATGCCAAGCTGCCAATCCGGTTCGGGACCAGTGCCAGGTGTTCAGCACTCTAAGTGAGAGCAGTGATGGTCATGACAGAGCCGGCTGGGAGCTCGCCATGGGCGTCTGGCTGACCTGCTGCATCTTGCTCCTGGTAATCGCGGGCATCCTGTTGTGGGGATGTCTCCACACCATCTGCTCCCTCCCAAGTCAAGCTGCCGACGGCTGCTCTGCGATGACTGATGCTAACCGCCAGGATATGTCTGCATCTGGACACCTCTACACTCCCAGCAGCAGCGAGGACAGCTCCAATCACGCCCCCATTATACAAACCCCCCTGATCCCACCGCAGACCACTGGCCACATAATTACCCAAGACCATGAGCTGAGGACGCTCGCTAAGCTGTCTGGCTGCGAGCCAGTATAAATTGAATGGATTGAGGTCATTACAGCATTGTTCTGCCCAGACTCAATTGTAAATATCTTTATCCACTGATGGAAATTCCTTTTTGCTTCAGGGATATTTTTGATTTTCACAGGAACTTTAAAAACCAGAAATTTTAAAACTCCAGATTCTCTATGTAATATCATTCCAGCAAATGCAACACTTGAAGGAAGAAAAATCCTATTTGTTTTCGATTGTCGCTATTCTCTATTACTGTATGTTGCAACATTCAATGTCTAAACATTTTTCTTGGAAATGACATTCATGAAGGTCGTGTCGTTCAGTTTGTGTGCTTATGTCATAACCTATGATTTCAAATGCTGTGTACCATAATGCTTTTACATGAGTACATTGTAGATGCACATGTATTTTCACTTGTGAATGTCTTACACACAGAAAGTCAAGTCATGCCAAAAATTTATAAACACATCGCTCATGAATGAAACACAAGAAAATAGAGTTCATAATAGCACATACTGACCTTTGACCCATACAGATAATGGGGCTGAGCATTAGGTGGTTTATCCCTCTGAAATTCCTGGGAGAAGGGCAGGATGGTGCGCACAAACCTGAACACACACACACACACACACACACACACACACACACACACACACACACACACACACACACACAAACACACAAACACAAACACAAACACAAACACACAGTCATTAAATCAAGCAAGCATAGCTGAAATCAAACCAGTCTTAAACATTTGTATTGTACAACAGGAGCAGGTCAATAAAAATAAGAAGTCATTTGTTTCCCAGATTATAGCCTTTAGTGTGAAAGTAATCAAACCTTCTCTGTCATCCACAGATTTCAAGGTTCTGCTCTGTTTGTTTTGCTATATGAACAAAACAAATAGCTGTGATCAGACAGTTGATCCAACATGAGCAGCATCTGCTCCCACGAACAACCCATCAAATGGATGATTTATGGTCCAAATTTGAATCCTAGTACAAGGTCTCATCTGTTTTTCTAACATCAGGGATTCTAACACTCATTCTGATAACAGATGAAGACAAATTAAAACCTTGATGTGTGTAGGGCCTCATCAAAGAACTCTTTTCCTTTTTACGTATCCTGTATGTGTTCAATGAAAAGCTATTTAATAAAACCAAAAAAAGTTTAAAGATAATGAAAATTCAACCATGTGTGCTTATTTGCTGCAGCATTTTGGCCAGGGGTCATATTCTCAAAGTAATTTACTTCTTGCTATTTTTTGTAATTTAAAGCTAAGATACGTAGAATTCCTTTACTTCTCTACTGAGTCTGGATTTCTCGTTGAAATCAATATCTAATATGTAGGGGGGTCTTGAGTACTATATA
>JAPTYQ010124837.1:0-15968 GCA_029814465.1 Ostorhinchus cyanosoma | reverse complement strand
CAGAGCGAGCAGCTGCCTTTATTTTTTCTATTCCTCCATCCCCTCCCGTCCCCTCTGTTTAGAGAGCGAAAGAACTGACCCTGCTTTGAACAGGTCTGTCCCATCTCCTTCCCACTCAGATGTATTTAAGGTGCACAAATGCAACCGGACCTTTGCACTGGGTAAAGGTCTTCATGGACTTATTGGGATTAACTAAGGGATTTCCAGAACCAGTATAAGTTCATGTCCTTCCACTTTGCCCTCAGATGTCCTCACGTCTCATTGGACCTTGAAAACATTAAAACAGTCAATAGTCTGAAGCCACAGAGATAGTTATAGATCTAAATGCCCTTGTTCATTAAACATTTCAATGGTGTAATTTATCATTTCCTGGGCAGTGAAACATAAAATATGGCAGCAAAACTTAATGACAATAGAAGAATTCACGACAAGAACTGGGTAAATTGAGGCACAGTAAGTCTGTCAGTGATTTTTCCAGAGTTAAAGATTCAATCTGAATATGAGGCCACAAAGCCAAACGGGAGACTGAAATCAGCACCAGGAACACGGCAATTATCCTGATTACTGATGCTTCGAGGCTTCTCTGACCCCAAAATCCCTCCCTGTATCTCTCTCCCTCTTCCTTTTATTTTTTTTGTGCTGAGATCTGTCACATTGCACAGGGCCCCTCAGCCAGGCAGGGAGCAACCATGTATAATCCAACAGAAAACAAATCCCCTCGATCAAACACAGCCCAGCTTTTAAAGCAGGCCTCTGAGCCCAGGCGCCATGGTGCGGTGCTGAGGCCCTCTGAGACGCTGTGGAGGCTGTGATTTAGCAACCCCCCTACAAACCCCACTGTCCTCCCCTTCAACGCCAGCCAGCCAGTCCTAACCTTCAGTTTGTTTAAGCACTGCTGAACCCTGTTGGCCCTGGACAGGGGGAGGGTGGGCTTAGATAATGACATGCCATATGCCACTCTGCCTCTGCAGCTGAGTGAGCCGCGCATGGATCAGCTCAGGCACAAATCTATTTGAAATTTAATTCTATTATCCTAATATGGGCTAAGCGTCCATTGTCCAAATCGGGAATTGCAGAATGGACCAGAGTTGCAGGGCTAAGATGCATCCCATCAATAGAAGCTCATTAATGTGTGTAAAGGACCAGTGCACAGACAGTCTGGAGCCTGTACAGTAGAAAAAATGGACACAAAAAAAAATGTTTTAAGTGTTAAAACACCACTTTACATCTAACAAAACTACATGCATGTAAAACTCGAATGTTTGTGTGTGCATCCTTAAAAATGGCCGCTATTCTGTATTATGACTTTGCTATTCCGGGTCAAAATCTCCTGATTCCTCTCAGTCCCTTATAGCAAATCCCTTGCTATTTGAAAAGGGTTCAATTTCAACCCTTTGAGTGAATGAATACTCCCCACTGGCAGTGTCCAGCAGCCAGGCGTCACCCAATATTCCCATTAGCAAAGAGGCCTGGTGCCTTAGACCTCCACTGGTGGGAAAGGCCAGACACCAGAAACTCCACTGCCTCAAGTGTCTCCTCTTCACTTCAACATCATGTGACAGGGTTTAATGCTTGGATGCAGAAGCCAAACGGAGGGGATTTAGGGACGGGATGTATCTGTAAATCTGTCAAAATATTTCTACAAGACAGAAAATATGCTGGAATCAGACTGTGGCTGGGGTATTAAGCTTTTGAAACAACATGAAAATTTTTCTCTGGAATGTTAAGGAGGCTTACTGTGCAAATTTAAAGCCAAGGGGCTTGGTATTCTTTAGACTGAAATCTTTGTCAACCTTCAAAGACACTAGCTTGCCTACAAACACCACATTAGCACAAAATTTAAGGCTCATAGTTAAGATAAAGCAAGGGTTATCTTAAGGGAGAAACAAATCTATTTATGGAGTGAAAATGATCAAAGAAACTTTATTTTCAGCTTCTCTCTTAACTCGAATCATATCTTCAATATTTATAGGTACATTATTCTTTTTTTTTCAACAGTGCTGTCTGTCCTTTTTCTTTGGATGGCAAAAGTGTAAACAATGAAAAGATTATCAATTATATTTTGCCGATTTTCTCAGTGTTCGAGGTCTTACAGATACAGTACAGTAAAAGGTCTACACTACAGATCACTCTTTTCTCTAGATTCCACTCCTGCTGAAACAAAGGTCCAATTTCCTGATAACTTCTGGAGGACATAAAAAATAATGACAGACTTCAAAGCCAAGATATGGCCTCTGAATATATTCTTAAAGAAATTTATTTTACACCTCAAAACAAAAAGAAAGGATAGGGATTAGGGGTGTGGTACATTGGGAATGTATTGACAACTGTAGTTTACATTTTTTGGTGTAAGCTCAGAGAAAAATGTTAATACAGTCATAATAATTGCACTTCATAAATCTAGACTGATGCCAGTATTTCCCCACAACAAAGCTCCAGCTCTCCCTTCAGTTAATAAATTCAATTTACCATTGAAATTTGACTGACAAAAGAAATGCTAATTTAAGACCAGAGGACTGCTGCACTGATCCAATTTTTCTCTTTCACTTGAGTCCCACAAGGCAATAAAACATCGCAGTAATTTAAGTGCAGTACATTCAAGGGAATCTCACAGTCATAATAAATATTTCACTGCTCTGAATCATCAAGTTAAGACTAGCCCAAGCTAAATGCATCTTAACCAGGGGCTGAAATGGACAAGAAAAAGCAGTGAGCCTCATCTCATTTCATCTGACTCCGGAGGACAGGACATGATTGTTTTCATTTTGTTTTTTTTTGTAGGATTAGGGGGTGAATAGTACCCCCAAAATAGAACTTGCATTTATTCCCACCTTATTCTGTCACTGTGATAACACTTGACAGGAAAGAGGGATGCAGCTTTGTAACTACAGCTATAAGGGAGTGCTTGATCTCTATTTTAGCTCCAGAGAATATCAAAAGTCTCCAATAAAAGGGAGTTAGATTTGCAAAAAATATCCTGTACATAACTCACATATGATGTTCATGGGACTGGTGAATCAGTTTTTCAGTCTTGGTGGTAGAAATCTTGTAAAAACACAATTAAAAAAAAAAAAAAAAAGTCTGAGGATTTTGAAAAACAAAAACTAAAATGCACACACGCATGCACTCAGCCACATACACGCATAAACATACACATAAGGTTATGTAGATAACCCCCCCAATCACATTCTTCATTGTAACATTTATTTTTCTTGTATTTTTTGCAACATTTTCTTTTTAAATAAGTATTTCAAGATTTATTGTAGATTCCAGTGTTGGTAAGGAAAAAGAGCTCTCCAACCAGGTTCTTACAGAACCAAAGCAGCAACTATGCCTCACACCAGGACATAAGAAACTGCACATTAGCTTGAGGAGGAATAATTAAATCAAAAAAACAAATATGAGAAAAAAAATTATAAAAGCATTTGAGACACTTTCCCCATAGCAGCCAATGCATATAATATACCTACAAATATATAAAACAACAAAAAAATAGGTTCAAGTTTTTCAAGTTTCTTAAATATATCATATCCAAACTACCCAATTCCAAACGTCAAAGTTAACAAGATTCAAGCAGTGCAAGTTTTGTATCAATTATAACAGCAATAATAACTAATATTGTACTATCCTTTTAATTCAACCTTATGATCCTTGTACATAACACCCGAGTACTGGCTATTATTTAATTCTTCTCATGTATCAGTACATTTCTGTACGTATATGCGTGAGTGTGTATATGTCTTTTCCAGCTGTATATGTCTGTGCACTGTTACAAAGTTTTGGATTTTGAAAGCAGCCCTAAACTCTGGCCCCATTTAAGACCATTTCAGTGACAACCTACACAGTAGCTTCATTCTTAGTATTTGGAAGGGGGATATAAGTGGCCTATGCACTTCATATCAAGCTATATCAAAAAAGTTCAGGCAAGTAAATAAAAAAAAACAAAAACAAAAAAAACAAAAACAAAACAAATTCAGAACAAAAAACAAATCAATCCAAAATTCCTATTGGCAAACCACACAATGGAACATCTGGAGAATCTTGAAATCCCTTTTCTCTCCCACTAGCACTCTCTACCACCTTTTATATTTGGGACTCCCACAGCTCGACTTGAAATCACCAAACCTAGGGTTACACAGCACAAAAACTGCACTTGTTTAAGCTCCCACACTGGTTAAAGCAGTGCCTGTTTCAACAAACTGTACCCCAAAAACATCTCTGTTGTTGTAACTATATTTTTCTTCGCAAATCCACAGCTCTTGATTCTCTCACTCTCCTCTTCTTCCCCTTCTATCTGTAAACGGGGAGGCGGATGTGTGCATGCTGGTGGTCTAACAGACGTGGCACTGACACAGTCTCATAGCCTTTGCCAAGCATCTGCTCCTTGATGCAGGGTGGGTGGATGTCATTGATCAGGTACTCCAGAGACTGCAAGCTGCTGCTCAGCACAGACGTGTTGCACATGCTCTTGCTGGGCAGGCTGCAGCACAAACCTCCCCCACTGTCTATCGCAGGATGGTGATGATGATGGTGGTAGTGGTGATGGTGATGGGGATAGCCCAGCTCTCTGTGCCCCGTGGCTGGCCCTCCTGTGGAGGTGCCCAAAAGCTCCTGGGGGTTGTAGCAGTCACTGTCAGGTGTCACCAGCACACTGTTCCATGGCGGGGCAAAGTATTGACCCACTGAGAAATTTCCATGCATACCCACGCAGTTCAAAGGGGAAGAGCTGACTTTGTCCAGCCCGCCTCCTCCACTGGCACTCGCTGTCAGGTGATAAGGTCTGGACGAAGAGGAGGAGACTTGGGCAGCCATAATCCCTCCTCCAGGAACACATGTTTCAGGAGACTTGCTGATCGCACCCCCCCCTCCACTGCCTCCGCTGTACATGCGGAGCACAGCCTGTTGTTGTTGCTGCTGCTGTTGTTGCTGTTGCTGCTTCTGCCAAAGGATATAGTCCATACCATCTGCATACACACCAGTCTTCATTGCCTCTGCATTCTGAGCCGGCAGCCCAGGACCTGTGTACACCATGTTGGCTTGGTGACCCATTCCTACCACATAGCCTCCACCTGACGAGCTAGAAGAGACCCCCATGACGGCAGTACCCTGCTTGGAGGGGCTAGTATTTGATGGTGCAGTGGCAGCCCCTTGGCACACCTGCTGCAGTGCCTGGGCCTGGCAATGCTGGTTGATCTGGTAGATGATGCTCTGGATGGAGGGGAGATTGGACTGTGCAGGCAGGGCCAGGCCTCGACCCCCTGTTACAGGAATCACTGAGCCAGCTACAGTGACATTAGGGGGAACTGACAGTCCCGGGCCTTCTGGAGGCTTTGAGGGCCCAGTGTGGTATACCATTTGGCCATGACCACTGGCTAAAGTGCTACTACTAGGGGGTGGGTATGGGGCAACAGCTATGTGGGCTGGAGAAAGCTTAGTCCGTCTGCCTTCAGAGTTCTTGAGAACTCCTTTTGAAGGGACAAATGTGGAGGCTGACGATGATGATGAGGAGGAAGAAGAGGCCTTGACAATGGCAAGTAGGCCCTGGTAGCCTCCTGTGTGAAGATGTGGGTAGGGACTGTAGCGTTGCCCTGTTGTGTCATATCCATTCACAGTCCGGTTAAGGTGCTTGTGCTGGGGGACCCTGATGTTGGTGGGAAATATTTTGATGGACAGAGGACTGTTGGCCGTCTTCTGAGCATAGGCATCAAGTTCTGCTGCAGTGGGGTAGCGGGGGGAATGTGTAGGCACCACCAGCTCACCTGCAAGACACAAAACAGAGAAAATCATGAGTGAAATGAAACACAGAAAGCCGAGCACAGCATCAGACCAGGGCTTTAATTATCAGAAAAATCTAAAGGACTTGGAGCAATAGCGGCCACAAAGTCAGATCAATCAATCAATTGCAATAACCATTACTCTGCCGCAACAGAAAAAAACTGGTAGCATTACTGTGATTGCATCCAAAGCAGACTGAAGGAGGCCAGTGCTCTACCAAAAGCAGGGAAATAAAACCAGAGGGAAATGGCATACACAGCAAAACAACTTAAACAGTTTATAAATTGTAAATCAGGACTAACACTCGTTTGTGCTCCATCACTTCCCTCCTCCATTTGAGCTTTCTTTCTGTCTTATTTTCATAGCCTCCTGTGGAAGTTCATCCCTAGACAAATGGATCTTTTTAAAACTCATTCTGTCAAAAGCCTGGCACCTAAGGCGCTGTTAAATCAGTGCATTGTGAAATTAATTCGGACTCTCTTTAGCATTGAATTGGGTTAGCCTTGGATACGAGGCAAAGAGGGACGAAGGGGAGGGGATAAAAGTGTGTTTAATTGCAGTGGCACATTTGAGATTTATAAGTGGTATCACTTACTGGGTCTTACCCTTGGCCACAGAATTTCCACATTTATTCAATCCAGGAGTATGTGGAGAGACCCTCACAAAAACCAATTAAACATCTGTGGGGATTTGCTAGCCTGGTTAAGGTGAACTATATCTGAACAGAGCCAAGTCAAGAATGATAGAATCCTGTTATGTGCAAACTTGGTTACAGATAAAAGTGAGAAGAGATTTGGAGCTAAGCATATGCTAAAAGACATATGACAAATATAACATCAAATTAGTGTGCTAATATCCGAAGTGTACAATATCAGCTTGTTAATGAGATCGTGATTGCATGTTTCTCCTTCTTTTGTATCACTACATGATGGAATGTAAATAAGGCAGGTACAGACTCCCATCACTTTGCTATAAATTATGTAAATGCTGTGTACAGTTTGCCATATGAAACCACTCCCATCCCAAAATTCAATTCAGCAGCGAAAGAGACGAGTGAGACCAGCAATGGCCTTCGTTCAATGAGCCAAGGCTTGGCCATTGTGAATTGAGGTGGCAAACAGGAAAATGGCAATTTCTAAAAAACCCACCATGTGTCATTGTTTGGGGGTTGGGCATGGAGGTGAGGGGCCGCGGTGAGATTGGATTTAAACGACATTATTCAGGCAATTTCATGGCTACTTAGCTCAGTGCAACAAAAAGGGTGGGGGTGGGGGAAAGAACTCAATTTACAAGCAATATATCAGCTGCCACAAATGACTTGCAACCCCTTCAAAAATGACATTTTTATGCAAAAGCTAACAAAACGCACAAAAATTAACTGCTATAACTGTGCCGTCAGCAAATGTCCTGGCGACCTAAGGAGTCTGCAGGGTTCAGGCTGTGACTAGGACACTCCATTTCCTCTCCGATTGCAAAATCATTTTTGAAGACTCCACAGCCAAGTAGTCACAATTCTCATTTCTTTGCTCCCATTACAGATAGCGTGGGGAGTTCATTTCAACAACCCTATGGGTTTCCAACTGTGAAAATGATTAAATCTACAAGATCCATATCATAAAAGAAATAAATTGGGAATTTAACAGCAGAAGAGAGAGACTGTGAGTATCCCAACCCAAATTTAGTCCAAGTACTACTCAATGACTAGCCATTTTGGTACATCCCATAGACCGAATGCTTTCCCAATCAGAAAAGCCATACATTTAAATTAGTAAAATAAAAACACTGCGGTTTCAATGAGTACAAATAACAGAACGTGGTGTCGTTGCCATCCTAATGGGCTAGTATGAGCATGCCAGGCCAGCCTATCTGAGATCAACCTTACTGAGGCAAAGCTCTGCTTCCCTGATGACAGCAGTGCCATTTGCTTTGATGTTCTGACTTGCAGTGGAAAAATGACAGAAGACTTATTTCATTTGCTCAGAAGAGAAAAACACGCTTATTTCAAAGCACATTGCTGGTCCACATGCAAATGGAATGGCAGTATTTTTTCTGATCTTCTTTACATGAGGGCAAAAAAACATCTTTGATCATCACATGGTCTAAATGAGGAAAGATACTTGGCTTTCAGGCATATCAAGGGCCTATGCCCTGCCGCCTCTACAAGCCCCCAGCTGCAATATGCCCATCATTCCACCTAATTACTGCCACATGAGGAAAAAAACTATAAAAACAGCCAGGAAATTCATTAAAGGGTGGCTAATTCTATTCCTTCTCACTGACTGAGTCCATATTTTCCATGCCTGAGCTTGCATTTCTTCTGAGAGAGAGGAGAAAGCCCTCTCCCTCCGTCTTTTCCCAGCTTGGCCCTTGTTTGTCAATAGGCAGAGCCTTTGGCACACCAACCTGGCATCAAAGGGTTTCACACTTCACAGGCCACAGGGATTAGAGGCCTTTCAGGCCTACAAAACCCATCTCAGCTCCACAAAGGCTTCCGGTTATTAGAACCCACAGGCATAAAAGAAGAAGAGGAGGAGGAGGAGGCAAATGAGCATCTGGATGCTTCTGATTCCAGCTTCCTCTTTAAAAAGTTCCATGGTATAAATTTTATAGCAAAGTTGATTACAGTAAGTATGGCCACAAACCGGAGCATAATTTCACTCACATACACACAGTGTTATATACAGTGTGTATTTGATGTGCAGGGTCTCCACATCTCTCTCCTCCAGAGCAGTAAGTCTATAAGTGAGGACATGGGGGTTAAAGAATAGGGTCTCTTTGTAGGTTGGCACTCTGTGACTTATTGGTTTAGGTTGCAGTAGATCATAGCTATGAGTAGCAGCATACAGATGGTCTTTACTGATAAACACCCTGTGAGGCAGCCAAAACCGCCTTTTTGTGTGAACCCTCACCTCCTCATAAAGTAGGGGAGGGGGGGTTTGTTTCCTGCACCTGTGCACACTCTCCAGCGTGGTGCATGCAACACAATGAATGAAAGCACAAAAAATTGTAAGGTTGCATGCACGCGCACACACACATATACAAAACCTGCATCTGCAGTTGTGTGTCTCATTTGCCATCAGTGGAGCATGTTGTTATCCTCTGCTCAGCGCTCTCTCATGAAATGTAGGGCAGGGACAACAACAGGTGCCTGTGCGGGCGACAGCCTGCAATGCCTCCTGGGCTAAATGCTTCACACTCGCTTCATTTCGACATGCGACAGCCTTGTAAGGATTAATTATTTCCCCTGGGGATGGAAGAATATGCTTTTTCCCTTCCTCAGAGTGGGAGGCTATGTGCACTCACAACTACATGAAACAGCTTATAGTAAATGAACAGGGAAACCTGGGCTTGCACATCTTTTACAATAAATAAATAATAATAATAAAAAAACACTTGGAGGGTAATGTAAATAAACCAAGCATATGAGTGAACTGCATAGGAGATGAGATAAAAGCTCAGACAAACACATGCATTGGTTCTGAGAGATCATGCGCCAGGGAGCGGAGATGGCAGGAAGGCAATTAATGGGCTGACCTTCGTCCTTAATCACCCAGTGCCTGGCACACAATGCCCATGTGTCAGAGCAGCACATCTCTAAATGCCACCCCTCATTAGCACGATGCACACAGTGAGTGAGGCTATCTGTGCAGTGTTATACTCTCCAGCGGTCAGACAGAGATAGCAAGGCTGGGATAGGATAACATGGCAGCACAGAGCCGGACTGAGCTGCAGTAGGCCATGATATGATCTAGAAATCCCATTTCACTTGGAGGATGGGCACTCTCCTTTCTCTCCATTTTTGATTGGCATGAAACTCCCCAAGCGCAACGTCCTTGGTGTACCCGGTGCTGTCACTGTGATTGCATGTGTGCTTGTGTGTATGCACCCATGTGCGTGTCTGTGTGTATCTGTGTGCATTTGGTGAAGGGGGTACCCAATTCTGAACACTCAATTAACACTCCTTTAATTAGCCAGCAGTACATTTTGAATTCTGATGAACTAATTTTCTTGGTGTGAGAGTGGAGGAGATGGTGGTGGGGGGAGGCCTGGTAAAGATGAGGTCCACTGGGTACAAAACAGCAATAAAGAGGGAACTGGTTAGATTAGACTGTAAAAAATCCATTAAATTCTGTGCACTTCTTCCAAGTGAGAGGTCAAATTGTGTTGATCACAAGAAGCAAAGGCAGACAGAGAGAGTATGAGAGCAGGGAGTTAGGTGAGGTGGAAAGAGGGGGAGGCGCGGGGTGTAGCAGGGGAGTGGAGAAAAAGGGAAAGGAGATAGGGAGTCAGAGGCTGTGTGAGAGTGCAGCACCAAATCCAGAGGACCATGAGAATGCTTTGCATTTTAATTAGAGGTTTAAATGAATAAGCAGAGGAAAAACTGAGAGAACAGCCTGAAATGCCCTTGCTCTAATTTATTAGTGTTCCAAGTGTTCTAAAATTATGAGCAGGTTGGAGAAGTTTCTTCTTATTAGTGGAGAAAATGCTCCAACACATCAAAAAGCCCTCGGCATTTTCTCACTCACTCCTGCAAGCCTGCATCCCTACTTACCACATGCTTTGATCCCCTTTGACCATGTGCATTGGTGAGCGGGGGAAAAAGTGCTTATTTAGATGAAGGGAAAGAACTGTTTGGTTGAACTGCAATTAGGTTTTTACAGAACAACGGTTGCATAATACACAGTACACATGTTGACCAAACAAACAAGAGATGTCTGGGATGAGGGAAGGCCAAATAACAGGAGCAGAGATTACCAGAAACATGAAAGAAAACAGGAGGTCATCTGCAGTCTAGCCTCAGCCACACTCAATGTAAGCCATTTCCACTGGGAGAGACTGTTGTAGTTAAACGTGTGTGTTAGCAATCAGTAGTCAACATGAAGGCATTAGCCACTATGCACCACATGTTCCTTTAACCCACATGGAGCTAGTCCTTTTATTCAATTCAACAATTTGGGGGAAACAGAGGTGCAACAAATATGGACTATGATGCTGACTTTTGATGCTATGTTTCAAAACCACAAGGCATGAAAGGTGCTGCTTTTTTCCACACTTTGATAGCACATTCCACCAATAATGGCCACTTTGTCCTCATGAAAATTAAACTACAATTAAGTTATTTAAATTGACAAATCATGGTCCCTAAACTGCTCATGTCAGAATCCCTAGGCTAGAAAGAAGTCTGACCTCTCAAATGTATTGCAGCCTAGATTGGGGCCGATTCGCCAGTATTGTTCCAAGGAGGAACCCTTGACCTGAGGCTATTGTTTAGCTCTTTGCAGATAAGATCAGGGTCTATGACATCCTCTCCCCTTAGCCGGTTATAAAAGGATGGGCAGGCGGGGGGAAGCCAAAGGCAGCTTCGCGTCCTGAACAATACCTGCCTTGTGCTAATGGAGGTGTCATCTGGCACAGGGCTGATTAGTCAGCGATTACAGCCAGGCCTCAATTGCCGTGACAACTGCTGCAAACACAATGGGCCCTGATAGAGCCAGCTGTTTGGTCCTCTGCAATTAACCCTGCATCCCACTCGTCTCCGGCAGTGCGCTGCCTCTAATTGACTATCGGGCACACAAAGCAGGGGCTGTCGGCCAGACCCCCTGGACGTAGCCCCCCGCCCCTCTGCCGAGGTAGAGATGATAATAATAGAGGCGTCCTGTGGACTCGGCCGCCAGTCAATCAAAGCCTCAGTGCCCCACAGGAGCTTCCTGAAGAGAGAGGCAGCAGAGGAAGCACATGCATGAGCCAGTGATCAACAGGGTAGAGCAGCATTGCAGGGGGCAGACATGTTGAATATGCCCTCAGCCAGAGTACTAATCAATTCAAGTGCATGTGAGGGGAAAGGGAACCCTGCTGCTCGCTTGATATCAGAAAAGCCATTTATAGGAACACTCATCTCCCTCTGTTCATCTCAAGGTTGATTTTCTGTGCAACAACACAAGGAAAAAACCAAGGCAATTATTTGTCAGGCATTTGCTATCTATAATTGCAAAGATAAAAATCAAACTGCAATGATTTCTCAGAGGATAGAGCTGTCTGAATTTGCAGCTGCTTATGTCATCATAATCATCAAACAAATGCATATTGTAAGACAGTAGAAAAGGAAACGTGCTCTTCACCTCTCTGTCTAATTTCATTATTATAAGTTTGTCTTAGGATCTATAATTAATTTTAATGCAATTTCAGCCTACAAATGCAGTGTGTAAGTCACAAGTCACAACAGGCACAGAGTGTTATTTGTGAATCAAAACTAAACACTAAATAACTTTGTATATACTGCATTTAATCAAGAGAATCCTTGAGTAAATAAAATCAGTATTTGGGCAAAATTTTTCAGCAGAGGGTGCCATGCTGCAATCACATATTGGGCTTTTAACCTGCCAACATGTTTCACAAATAGCAAAGAGGATAATGAGATTGTTAAAGCAATCTGCACACTGATCCTTCACAGCCACACAGACATGGCAAAATGTCAAAAATGGATTTAATCATTAAAAGAGATTCTAAAAAACTTGGACAAAACTCCCAAATCTAATCTTTCATTTCATTAAAGCCAATCTCATTTAAGATTTAATCTATTTCCTGCACAAGCAGATGGAAGAAACACCAAACTGAGAGCCTAATTCGGGCTTCCTCCTCACACAGACTGCAGCATGAGGTCATTTAGCTAGCATGCAGTGAAGCAGTCCACGTGTGCGGTTAATATAGTACACTGAGACAGAGATAAGGTCCACAGGTGTAGATAACACAAAGATGGAGAAAAAGAAAAACAAGATCCAGTTCCACGGATGTTCTATTTCTGGGCAAAGTGTTTGTATTTTAACATTTTCAGACCTTTACAGTTTTGAGTAAAATGATAGTGGACAATGTGTCCTAACAAATCTGCTAATTAGACCTACATTATAAAGGTTTTCTCCCATGAAACATGAAATATTATACCACTAGGACGCTGTCATGTTTACATTTTCTCGTTAGAATTTATCTCTAAAGCCAGATGTTACTGAATCAGCCATGAAAATTAATTAGCTGGTTTGATGTGACTACCTCATGCTCCTTCCAGACAGACCTGGCTTTTATGAGCTGTAGGGGAAATTACTGAGAATTGATTGATCCTGAAGGACTCCTCTGTACACATGGCCTGGCAGACAGAAGACACGGGTAGAGACACTAGGCGCACACAGCTGATCCAAACATTCTACCCTACAGCTAAACCTGACATTTTTTTCCCTTTAGTTGCTATAATGCATATTACCATTAATCATGATAAAACATAAATATGAATAATGCATCCATGACCTTTATTTCATGGTGAAATACAAATAACATCTTAAAATGGCCACATTGAAATAGGACAGTTTCAAGGTTTTTTTCTGTGAATCTGGACACCAACCACATCTCTGTCCCGGTAGAGTATATTCCATTTTAATGTTCATCATCTAAGACTCACATGTACTTCTGTTCTATCATAAAGTTTGTGTTGAAGTCCGTGCTCTGCTGAAAAGCAGCAAAAGCGAGGCACTAAAGAATGCAGGAACAAGCATAAGGATCTTCCCGGAAAAAATATCTGAGCCGTCTGTGCAGAAATCAGTGCGACAGCCAGAAATGGAGTTAAAAAATGTCAATAAATGACAAGGTTCCTGCAGAAAACACATTCCAACAAAACCTCCACTAAGCCACATGTGCACAGGTTTATACACTGAACCTTCAAACAGCTGATGAATTATTTAGATATGTCGCTCCATGACAAACAGGAGGAAGCACAGAGACAAATCTCAACATAAGTTATTTGACCTGTAAAATCTCTCCTAAAATCTTACACTGCATTACTAAACACAAGAACAGAAACGTCTGCCCCCAAAGCACTGACATGACAAATGGTTGAATCTCTCTCTACAGGCTTCTTATCCTTCATGTTACTCTTTCTCTTCTTCAACCTTTTTGTCTTTTTGCCACCTCTCTGTGTTGTCTCTGTGCTCCTCTCTGTCTCTTCATCCCCCTCTCTGTCTCCCTCTCTGAGTAAGTGAGTTTCATCTGGGGTGCTTGCTGGGCGAAATCACCTCAGGGCGAACACTTTATTATCTGTAGTCAAAGCGTCACCACAAATACCATTCTACACACACAAGTGTCACTTTCCATTTGTCTGCACTCTGGCTGCATTAGCAGAGCCTAGCCAGCCCAGAGCCTTGTCTCAAATGCGCCCAGCAGAAGAAAACTAACAGCGTGGGAAAGCACTTGTCCTGCATTCTTGCCCCATTAACACCACTGGCACCATCAGAGCAGACCTGCTGCCACTCTGGGGAATTAAAACATTAGTAACAGAACTAACTGTTGTGAACATAGCTTTTAAAAGGAGAAAGGACAAACATATTTAAGCAGACATCTTCATATCTTGGTCATATGCATTTGAGTAGAGCACAGAAAATGTGAATTCTAATCTAGCTGGGGTTCTACAAAAAAAGCCACAGTAGATAGCTAGGGTCCACCCTGAAGCATGAAGGAATGCAGGCCAGTAGCGACCATGTCAGACCTTTTGTGGGACAACCGTTCACCAAACAAACACAGAAACTGGGGCAACTTCAGTCTACACACCACATACTGAACTCCATAACAAAACAGCCAAACAAAAAGAACTGGGTGCAAGTTTGTTCCAGTAACAGCTGAGAAAAGACATTTCAATGGAAAAATATTAACCCTGAATATTTCACTGAACGAACCCTCTCCCAGCCTTGACCTCATTTAAAGTTTCACCGGGCTTTTTCCATTTGCAATAATTTATGGACCTGCATAGCCAACATAATAGAATATAAATGGAAAAATATAACTATATTCATCACAAAACTGCTCTATGTTTAATAATCAAGCCTAGCCAAAGGGCTTAGTGAAGTGCATAGTGTTTTTCAGATGGAGGGACCAAGCCCCCAGGTTGTGGGCTGCTTGTGATGAGCTAGCCTGTAGACCTGCCTGGGCCACCATCATTGTGCATACAGCATGGTCTAGAAAGCAGAGCTTTATCAGCAAATACCCCGAGTCAGCACAAGCAGCGGGGTGGTTATGCGTTGCGACTGGCACACCAGCCGATATTGTCATGTGCGATTAGGCCTGTGCTCATGAGCCTGTGAACTCATTCCTATGGCATCAAAGTCAGCCCAACCCCCTGCTCTCCTCCATTTATATCCTTGCCTCTCTGCTGCCCTCTTCTCCTTCGCAATGTTTTCCCTTTTTACATTCAGCCCTGCCACATCATAATGTACCCTCACTGAACTCTGTGAAAAGCAAGTGCAAATAGTTATAGAGAAAATACAACATCAGGTCAGGGTGGTTTAATTTTCCAAAACAAATCTTTGAAGCCTTATTAACTCCAGTACTGTCCAAAACAGCAAGCTAGTACACCAAGAAGGAGCCAGGGCCAGTTGTTTTGTCTCAGTATACCTCTCCAGATGACAAGGCTGATAGAGAGCAACAGACTGAGGCTCAGAGTAGGAAGAAAGACAAACTTTGATGCCGGTTATGGGGAAACATTAAGAGGAAGAATCAGAGATTAAACCATTCAATGATGAGACAGAGTGATGCACACACACACAAAGCTAAGAAAGAAATACAACAAGCTAAAATCCTGACCTGAAAGATTTATGTCAAGCCCTTTGTATCCTGTCTTTTAGAGGATATGCCACGCTGTGACACTATTTTCTCAAAGAGCTACATGTTCAACTGAGAGCCAGCAGCATTTGCAGTCATGCACAAACTCAAATGGACACAGCAACAACACAAACACACACAGAGGTTTGGGGTAAAGGAGACCAGAGGTAGAGATTGTAAGCATACCCAGAGATAAGAAAGGAACCAATTCAGTGAGCAGAGAAGCAGGGAAAAAAGGGAAAAAGTGGGAGAGAGGGAGTAACGAGGGGAGGCTGGAGGCGCCTGGGCAGGCCTGTCAGACCGGAGGAAGTGCTGGTGCGCAGGCCTGCAGGTAAATGGAAGAAGAAAGGCGCCTGCAGGCTGCCTGAGGCAAGCCTGGGCCCTTCTGTTCTATCATTTAGGAGACAAGTCCTCCACTGATTCTCAATTAATATTTAACACTGCACAGACAACAAGGCACTCCGCTGCAGTACACATGCCAACGAGAGGAGAGGAGAGGAGAGGAGAGGAGAGGAGAGGAGAGGAGAGGAGAGGAGAGGAGAGGAGAGGAGAGGAGA
>JAPTYQ010124720.1:0-15997 GCA_029814465.1 Ostorhinchus cyanosoma | reverse complement strand
TTAATAGGTAGAGCTGTGGTCTTAGACCAGTTAATGGAGTAATCTGATAATGATGAGTATTTATTTATAAGTGTAATCGCCCGGCAGAGAGATGTTTGTAAGTTCTGGAGAAAAAGTAAAACATCATTAGCGTAAAGACTTATTTTATGATCTATATTTTTAGTACAGATTCCTTTTATTTCTTCCTGTTGTCTAATGGCAGCTGCTAAGAGTTCAATAAAGATGGCAAAAAGTGAAGGACAGTGGACAGCCTTGTCTGGTGTCTCTGTGCAGACTGAAGCTTGGAGAAGTCTGATCATTAGTCCTCACACATGCATGTGGATTGTTATACAATATTCTGATCCAATCAATGAAAGATGATCCAAACACAAATTTATTTAATGTTCCAAATAGAAATGTCCAGTTTACCCTGTCAAATGCTTTTTCTGCATCTACAAAGATGATTATAGTTTCCAGATTTTGTAAATTAGAATAATCTGAGGTTAATTAATCTACATGTTTACATTTATATCTTTGTATCATTGTAATGTATTGTTATTGACAATACATTACAATCATACCCTAGGCATTTATCAATGCAAACTTATTACATTCTGTTTATGTGAATATTTAACCAAAAGTTCTAAAGACAATGCTAGTTTGTATTTCTGACTATGTGAATGTTATCATATATTTTTTTCACTAAATCTCTTTTAATTGCACGTATTTACATTTCCATTTAAAACAACTGAATTAACCTTCATACTAGGAGAAGTCCTTTTCTGATTTTCCAACTTATATATGTACAGTTCATCAACATAGTGACACAACAATAATAAAATAATCTCATTGAACACTGTCCCTTGCACATCAGATGAGAAAAAACGCTCAGCCTGAGTCACACTAAAGTCAGACCAAACTGGGAACCCAGCTTGACGTTCAGTTAATTGGAGAATATTGATTTCTTTTTTTTTTTAGCTTCTTCTTCTTGTGCTGTCCAGTTGTTTTACCACCTTCCTTCTATTTTATCCTTCCAAATCTCAGCTGAACTCACATTGGTTTTGTTTATTGTATGCTGTCTTACAGTTTTTCATTTTAACACATATTCAGCCCATCAATTTGGCCTAGGTCTGTTTGTCACTAAAAACAGCACAACGGTAATCTGAGATCTCAGTGCTTGGTTACAAATACTGAATGTTCACATTGTGATGCTTATCTCTCTGCAGTCTGGCAGTGGGGGAAAAAGACCTGTTACCTCTGCGCTCTCTGGAGCATCAGAACCCCACAAGGCTACGCAGTAAGCCCCCCAGTGGGAAAACGGCCCCCAGGAAAGAACCTCGCAGTGCAACCAACTCAAACACTGCACCAGCTGTGCCTCAGCAAACCCCTGTTCCAGTACCTGCTGTCAGTGCAAATCAGGTTAGTTTTTACAGCTGCGGTTTATAGTGTGCAAACACACCAGTATTACCAATGACATAAGTAATACAACTGAATTACCCAAGTAGCTCTGAGGACTTTTCCTTTTCTTCCTCAGACACAGTCCAACATAATGCCATATGTGTGACTGCAGTACCTGCATGATCTGTCATAAAATTCTTCTGCATAATATTACTTGCATTTAATATACCAAATTTATTTTGTGAAGCCAACGTTGTAATATGTAAGATTTCCACATTATACTCACTTAAAACAACTTAGGCCAACATGGCATGTTTTGTTTACAAGTTATATATTTCCGTAATATTTAATTATATTTAAGTTTGGACTCACCCTCTTATTTAAATGGCATGAGATGGACCACAGATGGCTAACAAGTGCTCAGCATCACTTGGAACTCCTTCAAGATTGTTAGAAAATATTTCATGTGACGACCTCTAAAGAAGCTCATTGGGAGAAGGCCAAGAATGTGCAAAGCAGTAATAAAAGCAAAATATCTATTTTGAATAATATAAAACCTGCTTTGAGTTATGTCAGTTTTTTAAACTACATAATTTCATATGTGTTCATTCATAGTTTTGATGCCTTTAGTGAGAATCAACAGTGTAAATAGTCATGAAAACATAGAAAACCCAGGCGAGTCCGAAACTTTTGACTGCTAATACACATGATGTATATTGTCACATGTATTCTATCAGATATTGATGAATTGAGGAAAGGTTCTGATGTTGAATCTCAAGACAATTATCTAAAGGCAACATTTGCCCTTGCTGCAAAAAAGTTGTTTTGCCAAAAATAACCTGACCTTAACCTGTAAATCCACATCAGAGCACACATCTGCAGCCACTACTGCAGGTGTTGTAAGGATTCTTGATCAGCTACCAGCCTTTGCTGTGCACAACAGCTGTCCAGAAAGCTAATATTATCATTAAAGAAGAGGAGACCTTGCCAGAGGTAAGACAGGAGAAGCCCAAGAAAGGAGAAGCTTTTGCCAGCAGTGTAAATAAATCTTTTTAACTCAGTCATCTTTTTTTCCTGAACAAAACAGAACATGGCTTGTATAGAAAATAGCTTTTACAGATGGTAAAAAAATCTCAAATAAATCCCAAAAATCTCAAATAACTGTCACCAGCGCATACCTCAAGAAACATTAGTGGGTTTTTGGGGGGTTTTTTTTGCTCCATCTGCGTCTAAGGTTGTCTCATGTTGATGGTGCAAACACAACAATAAAGTTCACTTTTGAACTGATCACTGCACCTGCAAAAATCATTCAGCATCTATGGAGCAATTTGGATTAGAAAGAAGATAAGATTAGAGATGCAGGTCTGTTTCTCCTTAGCCACCAAAATAAAGGTCATCATTAAGTAGTCATTTATTTAAAGCCTCATCCAGGATATTGCTCTGCAGCCTCAACCTCCTTTGTTGTCTGAATACTGTTCAGACATATAAGTGAGGGACAAAGTAACACTGGGTCACTTACTTCATTTGACTTGAACATGATGAACACTGTGATTTAATATGACTCAATCCCAATTACAATACTGTCATATCATTCAAAACAATCAATCTTTTGGGTGAATGAATTTGAACGTCTTGAAATATTTTGTGGAGCCTAAGGCCATTCTTCTCTCCAAGCTAACAGTTAAATGTAGTCGGGAGTTTGCACGAGCTCACGACCATCTAATTTGTGGTTACACTTACAAACAGGGTTCTGAATTAACACCCACCATCAGTTCTTAGTTTGGTCCCAGTTTAGCCCAGCTCAAAGTTGATGCCTGCCTATTTGGATACTCTATGGAACCAGTTTGGCCAGTGCTTGGGCAGTGGAAACAAAAAGAACTGGTGCTTAGTCAGTCACCGGCTCTGAACCAGTCCTGAATCCAGTTTGGCAGAAAAAGGGTAAAAGAGAAGGAAGTTAGCCACAAAAGCGAAAAGTTTAGATGGATAGATGTTATTGATCCCAAACTTGAAACTAGAAAACTAGCCATTGGATGTGATGGCTATGGGTATATCCCGAAACGCCCCCAATCCTTAAGCAGACAGCTATGCTATCAAGACGTGAGGCATCACAAGGTCTATATATAAAATAAATACCTTTCATTTGCACTTGATTTGAAATCAATCAGACAAATAGTTTCAGAAATATGAACAAGAGTGTTTAGTGATTTTAAACATTTGAACGCCCCTTGTGGGCAATCTAGAAGTGGTAAATTGTCCAAAATTGAATCACTTCTTCCTCTCCATGATATTCATTCATATGGAAAACAATGAATTTCTAAACCAAATATCTTTCAAGTTATCGCGTTAACATGAAGGATATGGTCTGACCAAAAACATAATATCCCCGAACGGAGTTTCGGGGATATAATTAAATGTTTTCACTTTCATTGTTCTATTTATTGTACTTTGTGTTTTTCGTGCTAACAATGTTAATAAAAGGAGGACATGCATTCAGTAGCATCTCTTTCTTTCACTGGAAAAAAGTTTGCTAGTTGAAATGAACTTTGTAAAGTTACCAGCCACAGTGGCTGGTCATCAAAAAAGTTAATTTAGAACTCTGCTTCCAAAGCCATATGAACAGAAGCCTCCATTTTCCCTGTTGTTTTTTTTAATAGACTTCCCTGGTAAATACTGTCAATCTGGACCATATGAGAGTAGAGTGAACAGATGCATATGGCATAGGAATGGTCCATATTCACTGATTTGTTCACCAAACATACTACACAGTGAACATGAGGCCTGAGTCAGCTGGAACCACACCAAGCAAGCTTATGAGCAATGTTCTTTTAAGGACTGTGAAAAGACATTGTAACATTACAAAGAGGTAAATGTTTTAATATTCTAACATCAATGTTATTATGATGTCTACAATGAAACACAAGTCAAAGTTGGCGCAAGCACTATATATAATAAATTAGAAGTATTAAAAAAAATGGTGGAAAAACAGTAAGGTGCAACAATAAACTAAAATGTGCAGAGTAAAATGGAATTGTTAAGTAATATGGACAGTAAAGTGCTTAGTGGAAATATGTTTCTGATTGGGTTTGAATATCAGGTGAGTTTATTGTACGGTGAAATGTCATGTGGCAGGAAAGATTTCCTGTGTCTCTGTTCAACAGCGGAGCTGTAATAGTGTTTTTGACAATGTGCTCCATTGTCTGTCCAGTGTGTGGTGGAGAGGGTGCTCGTCATTGTCTATGATGGAGACTAGTTTCTTTAGCATCCTCCTCTCCACTACGATCACAAAATTGTCCAGCCTCAGGCCAATTGCAGAGCTAGCCTTCTTGATGCTGCTACCCCAACAAACAGTTGCAAAGAAAATGGTGTTGGCCACAACAGACTGGTTGAATATCTCCAGCATCTTGGTGCATACATCAAAGGATCTAAGATTCCTCAGAAAATAGTGTGCTCATCCCCTTCTTGTACATAACCTCTGTGTTGGATTTCCAGTCCAGCCTGTTGCTGATCACCACCCCAAGGTATTTATACTCCTCCACTTCCTCCACAATCTCTCCCCTGATCTGTAGTGGCTGTGAAGGTGTCCTCTTCTTCCTGAAGTCAACCACCATCTTCCAGGTCTTGTTGACGTTCAGCCTCATGTGATTCTGTTCAGTCTATTCCACTAAGATTTCTACCTGTTTCCTGTACTCCCCCTCCTAGGGTGATTTCACACTGGGTGTCAGGATCTGTGACGTACCTGGATATGCTCACACCTTTCCCACAGATGTTGCATTCACAAGCACATATTGTGCCTGAGTATAAGTAGGTGTTACATGGCTGAAACAGTAGGCAGTGGTGTGGAAGGAATCCTGTCGCTATTCAACAAACATATAAGTCAGAAGAAAACAAACCCTTACGTCAGTGTTTTTCAACACCATGGAACTCCCAGCTGTGCTTCCCACTCAGACTCTGGGTAAGAAGATCAACTGGGCTCCGTCCCTGGCCTGATGGAAGGACAAACCCCGGTGGTCGTTCATGCAGAACCGAGGCGTCAAACTGGGGTCCATCCACCTAGAGAGCCGTATCTTCAGGCGTAGTCCAGTGGGGGAGTCTGTGAGTGAAAGACGGCAAAGAGGACCGGGCTGGAAGAGGCTAACTGGCAGGAAAGCTTACCTCCTGAGCAAAACCTCCATGGGTAAGGCAGCCAAAGGAGCTGGTGGGCAGAGGAGGACCCTTGGCTCCTCCATGGACAAGGACTGGTTGTCCCATGGTGTGGAGGTCAAGGAAGGCCGTATCTCCCACGGTGAGGAGCAGTTAGTCATATCAGTGAATAGTGGGGTTCCCCCCAGCTACATGCCATTTTCACCCGTGGCACGAAGCAGAGGGTACAGGGGTCCCTCCCTGATCTCTACACTCAGGGACAGCCAGTCCGTGTCCATGGAGGAGGGTCCCTCAGTGCCCCAGCTGTTCCGCTACTCTGTGTTACTGCTCACCCTGTCCGTGGACGTGTTCTTGTCGGAGGCACAGTCTCACAGCTCAGAGGTGCTGTTGGTGAGGGACAGCAAAAAAAGTAATTTTGTTCTGGTGTGATAACAGATTTATTATCTCTAGATAGCAAATCTTGTTTTGTTGAAATAATGGGTTAAATTAACTCATCATGTGACAACAAACTATGCTATTTTGAGATAATGGCATGTTAGCTCATGAGCTTTAGATAACACAAAACTGAAAGCACAACCATTCTGTTATTTTCAATATGGATTGTACAAGTGTGTATTGAGAAGTAGCTCAAAATAGGCCCAAACAATTGTACTGTTGACCTGTATTTGTGTGACGTTTGGCAAAAACAGTTTTTGTGAACTCAGGCTACATCTTTATTTAGAGTTCTTACTGCTAAATTGTGGCTATCAAGTCTGAATATAACTTCCTAATTATTTAAAAAATCAATATGGGATGTTTATTTTAATTTGTGTGCAGTGAATATCTGACAGTCAAACATGTTTCATTTCACTTCAGATTAGTAGAACAAGCTGACAACTCATGCTGCCTACTTTGCATGATATTATCACATACACTAATATATTCTTGGCTTTACTAATTATGATTGTTGTCTACTGCTGGGTTACTTGTAGAAGCCAAAAATAGATTTAAACCTCATACTTTTGTTTTTTTACATACATTTTTATTGAGTATCCTTCAAACTTGCAAAACAAAGCTATATATAAAATAGGAATGATACTGTTTTTTTGTTTTTTTTTTAATATAAATGAACAGATGAACAAGATATCACATAGGGCATTTCAGATATGAAAATGATGAAAATGTATGTACTTATATAGAAAACCATACACAAATAAATAAATGAATAAAATAAAAATAATAACTTAGAAATAAATAATAAATACATTGATAAAAAAATAAAACATTAAAAGTACAGAGGGTGTGTTACAAAAATAAAAAGATACATCTTAGTGACATTAATGATCTTAGTCATGAAAGGAATAGTCCAAGCTTGCTCCATGAAACTGACATGTTTACCCAATGTTAAACATGTTTACGCTGGAAAAGTGGAAGCGTTTGTAAAGCACTGTGGGCGGAGCAAAGGGGCACATTCTTTCCCTCCGTTTGAAGCAAACGCAGTGAGTCTGCATCCAAGCTGACTCGTTTTCAAGGGACAGAATGTCCACTCCCCCTCAATGTTAAAGAGAAATGGGACACCCTACGCCTCCAAAACTTCACTCGAAACATAGGGGTAGGGAAGAAATGTAGGGGAAGGGGGAACTTTGGGACGGGGCCAAAGTCTACATACAGTTAACAAAGGGAAGAAAAGGGCCCCAGGTTTTGTTAAAGAGATCAGACTGGTTTCTTAAACAGTATTTATTTTTTTCTAAGTAAAGAAAAGACATTAGGTCTTTCAACCAAGAGTTCGATGGAGGAGGTTTTGAGTCTTTCCAATGGAGTAAAATACATCTGCGAGCCACAAGGGAAGCCAAATCAATGATGTTTATTTCTCTGCTAGTGAAACTGCCAAGGTCTTTAGGAACACCAAAAATGGAGATGGCAGGGAGTGCAGGGAGCTTTTGATAGTGTGTCATAGAAAGACAACCTAAATAAATCACACTTTAAACATGAAAACAAACATATGTGTATGATTAGCAGAAGAAACAGAGCACCTATTGCACACGTCACTTGTATTAAATAGCTTTTTGAGTTTAACTTTGGAAAGGTGTAATCTATGAACTACCTTAAATTGTATTAGTTAGGCTGGCACAAGGGGGAGTGGTATTGACCCATTTAAGGGCTTCCTCCCACCCAAGATAGTACCCAGCTCATTTTCCCTGATGTTCTTAAGTGCTAAAGGAGATGAAGAAGATGCAATTAATCTCATTGCTGCTAAAATGAATTTACAATCTGTGGGACGAGACAAGATAATCTCAGTAAAGGAATCAGGTGGTAAATAAGGGAAGCTAAGAAGATTGTAGCACGCAAAGTAACAAGCTTGTAAATATTGAAATAATGAGATTGTGGGAGATTAAATTTAGTTTTAAAACTATCAAAAGACACAAAAGTTTTGTCATTAAAGAGTTGCCTGAAGCCAAATATGCCCTTATCCATCCACAAGGCAAAAACTGAGTCAACTTATGAAGGTAAAAATAGGCGATTTTCACAAATAGGCATCAGCAGTGAGGCAGAAGAGATTTTAAACTCACGTCTGAACTGCTTCCAAATTTTCATAGTGGATAAAATGACAGGATTGGAAGGGAAGTACAAATCAGAATTACTAATGAGACAGAGTCACATAAATGTACTTCCATTGGACACCAACCAATATTGGGGAAGTTATACCACATATACATTTTTTGGATATTAGCAGACCAATAATATGGCAAAAAATGGGGAGTGTGAGTCTGCCATCTTTTGATTTTTGCAAAGTAGAATATTTAGCTCTAGGGATCCTTCCTGCCCAGATAAGAGATGAGATATACTGGTTGAGATTCTTGAAAAAAGACTTGGGAAGGTATACTGGTAAACATTGGAAAAGGAATAAGAATCCTGGGACTACATTCATTGACATTTTAAAATATACTCTTGATTGAATTTTTACTCTGGGTTAAGATTGTATCAGAAGAGTAAAGGTTTCTAAAGGTAACGTGTAGTGTCTGTGGTTAAAATGTACCAGAAACACAACCTAAACGACATAATTTCAGACATGGCTCAAATATAAACCCAACCATTTTAAATTATGTTTTAAGTTTTACAATATGTGAATGAAACACAAGCTGGGTTATATTTCTTTTACTCCTGTGAATAGGCTCTTATGTTAAGAATTCAAAGAAGGATGGCTTATTAACCTCTCTGAATAACTGCCAACTCACATAAGTGTTAGGGTTACTTTTAAGCCATGTTTTACTTGTTGTAGGTTAGGTTGTGTTTCAGCCGAATGCAAAACACAGAACCTGACAAATTATCCTTTCCAAATGAAGTCTGAAGACATTGGGGCTGTGACTAAAAGAACAACACAAGTGTGAAATATTTGTGGGTGAATAGTATTTCCGAAGATTCAAATATGTCTGTGCCAGACCTTTCAGAAGTATAGTAATAGTAAATAGAATGGATTCAACATCATGTGGAGCCTTTTCTATGTATCTCCAGTCTGTTTGATCAGCATTCTCCTTTCCCCTGGTTCTATACCCATGTAGAAGTGTTCAGGTAAAAACATACACATGATACAAACAGTATTCAATTTATGATACAATACACTCCTCAGTACTGAAAGTCTGGTTGGTTGTTAATGCTCTACACATTGTTCATCAATTTGTTATCTTTATTATGTTTCTCTTTGATACTACAATGAGTGTAACCACAAATCAACAAGTCCAGCTCCTCATTGTTGTTGTTACATAAAGTCTGGCTCTCACAAATGACTGATTGACTGCTTTATTCGCATGGTGAATAAACCTTGTTGCAAAAAAATAAATGCACAAAATGAAATGTTGCTTTTCTTTGACTGTAAAATATCTACATCTTGTGTAAAAGCACTCATGACTAATACAGTTGTTCAAAAACATACTGATGTGTAAATTAATCACCCATTAGGGATACTTTTTTTGTGTGTAAGGGGATGCATTTCAGCCTTACACTTTTGTTAACAGCCTACCCTATCTGACCCATACATGGAGTCATCATGACCCTAACCCTGTGTGGTTTGTTCAGAGTCCAAGATGAGGTTTCATGTCCAAGTATGATACTCAAAGTTCTCCCTTTTTTCTTTTGTAATTTCAACCAGGAAAAGAGGAAACACAGAGGTCCCAGCAGCAGAATCACACCCAAATCCAGAGAATTCATTGAAACCGATTCTTCCTCCTCCTCCTCCTCCTCGTCAGAATGCCCGTCGGACTCAGAGGAAGCCATCAAAATTCCAACACTGCCACCACAGGCAACTCATACACCAATTAACACGCAGACTCTGTCCAGCATGCACATACACACACCTCTCCTCCCATACCTTACCTCTGCTGGCAGCACAGGGAGTCTGTTTGGCGGGAAGGGGCACCTAGTCAAAGACAGTAGCAATAGTAGTAATGGTAGCATTAGCAGTGGAAGTAATGTTAACAGTAGTAGCTGTACCTCTCCAAGCATCACCAATCCAAGTGGTTCATTTGGTACTTCTGTTCCTGATCCTGGAGGATTAGGGGGGCAGTGCAAGGAGCTGGAGCCCATGTCACCACCCTCCAATATGGGGCATGAAATTCCCCTTTCCCCCTTGAGGGAGTACCAAGAGATCCAGAGTTTATGGGTGAAAATTGACCACAGTTTGCTCAGCTGGGTGCCTGGTCAGGATTTGGGAGAGAGTTCCAGGATAGGAATCAGGGAGAAGCATGGGAGTGAAGGAAGAGACAGATATGGGGACAGAGAGAGGATAGGGGTGACTGAAAAAGAAAGACAGAAGCAAGAAGACAGAGAATGGCCAGTGCTAAAAGAGAGACAGAAGTTAACCAAAGGGGAGAGACAAGAGGAGGAAAATGAACAATTAGGACAGGACCGAGACCAGCAAGGAGACAGGTTAGCAGAGAGGGCAAGGCAGATGGACAGAGATGACAGAGACAAATGTGGGCTCGGAGAGAGGGATAGGACAACAGTAAGGAACAGGGAGAAATTGTGCCAAGGTTTAGGACTCCTGGACAACCTCCCTGTACAAGAGCAGGATAATCTGAGGTTGGCCAGGCAGATAGAGAGACCGAATGGAGGCAAACACAGGAGGCAGGCAACAGGCAACATGGTGGCCCCAACAGAAAAACACACCAGCAAGAGCAAACGGAAACACAAGGTGAGATGCCCCACTTCATCTTCCTCACCTTTCCACTGAAATATAACTTTAGCTGCCAAACACTCTATTTGCTCTTTTCTTATAATTGTATGCACTGCATATTCACATCATCTGCCTTAGTAACTTAAACCTGGTATCTGTGTTCTTAGTCGGACCACAGTGATTCAACAGTCAACAGCAGTAAGAAGCTGCGATTGGACAAAGACTGCCAGCTTCTGCCACCCTGCATTTCCCCACTAAACACTCACAAGACTACCACTACAGCGTAAGTATTCTTGTACTCTACCATAATTTGTTACTAATGATTATTAAAACTGCATACAATCATTAGACAGTGATGATTAAGATATAATTGTAGGACTTTACTATAGATCTCAGCTCTTTAAATGAGCAATAGCCCTGGCTAGCAGCATTATGTTTGTCCACCCATGCCCAAATTCATCCATAATCCAAACGCATCTATCCATACACAGTTTAGGACATGCATTCACAAGTCTTTATGGGAATTAAGCATCATCAAAACTACACTATTTTTTTTCTTTTCTTACAACATTGTATTCCTGCTGCTTTTTGGTAAGGTTACAGTCAGGACTGTAATTCAACTGCAACATTATATTAGCCTGATTGACTGTGTTCATTCATGATACATCAACCTCTGACTAAAGCAGCAGGAACTGATTAGACCGATAATATTAGTCACCCAGCCTGACAGCAACTTGACTGGTTGCTCAAGGCTTACATCTGTGAGGCTGTTGTAATCCTAATTTGCAATGCAATGACATAAAAGGTTACGTGCTAGTCTAGTACCTTTCACCACTCCTGTAGAGTCTGTTTTCCTTCATTTGCCACCTTTACCATCAGTGTCTTTTACACACACAGAAATGATAACCAGGCATTGAGTGTGGAGCTATTAGGTATACAAGTAAAACAATGCCTCATATAGGAACATGTATAAATATGTGATGAGACAGAAAGGATGCCCACTGTGAAGCAAAATCCTTTGCCTTTCAGGAACACAGTCACAATGTGACATGAGAGAATGCTAATAAACAGGAAAAGCCTCTGTATCACCATTTATATCCTTGTGATGTTTTCTATTAATCACCACAAATGCATGTTTGGATCAATGTACAATCTCAACAAGTCTTGGAGACATTTAAAAATGTTAATGTGGTGTAGAAGTCACCAAAGAGGCAAGTCCATTCCAAACAGTGACAGAGAAGTGGCAAACTGAATTTGAGCTTTTCATGCAAATTATTAAAAACAGACTAAGATGCATGTGTCTACAAATAAACCTCAATGTGACAGGTACAGAGAATTTTTGTTTAGCATTACAGCATTGGCACACAATGGAAAGCAGGATGTGACAGGGGAGGTGAAAAAGAAAGAGATGCTGACCTGGAATTGAACCTGATACATTGTACAATAAATGTCTCCAACTGCCGAGTCTGCAGAGCACCTGTTTATCATCCAAGAGGCTTTTTTATGGAAGCTGTAAACTGTATGATATGATCACCCCCCTCATACCCATTCAGCAATTTCCCAACTTAAAACCTATGACATTTATCCAATTTTTCTAATCAGAAATTTTACAGTTGCAAGCTGAATGCCTTGAAATATCCACTATTGTCGGTCATAAATATAAACCCAGAAATCTTCACACTTGGTAGCTGTTGAGCCTCTGAGCAAATGTATTATAGGCTGTAAAGTTTTTAACTTAGGGTGTATTCATACCTGGAATGTCATTTGGTCCACTTATTTGATCGGATGGCTTGCAGACCTAATTTTTTTTAGTTTGGGTCGGATCGCATTCTCATTGCACTTTTTGCTGGTGGACCAAAATTTGTAAACAGAAGTACGCATGTGACAAACTGCACTGGCATTGGACAGAAAAGTCAGGGGCGGGGTGAATCAGAGATGGCAGGTGTTGATGAAAACAAATATGGAGATCCTACATTCAGTTAGTTATCATTTTCAGAATATGTATTTACGGATACAAATTTACAAAAATAATGTTAATTGTGAAGAACAGCTCATTCGGAGCCAGTTTCTTAATATGGGCATCTGACCAAATGTCAAAGAGACAGTCAATCTCCTCATTGCTCCACATCTGTCCATGGCTCATGGATGCTGCTATTAGCTCTATCTACCCATGCGGCTTGGCTACTCCCAGCAGCTACGGTGGTTCACGAAGCACAAAAAGGTGCGTAGTTCATTGGTTTGTTTCGGCTTGAGGCCAGTTGTATTCACACCGGAAATGAACCAGCCCCGAGTCCATTTAGAAATGGACCGAGATCCCCTACAAGAGGCATTTCTTTGATTTGAATCAGAGTTAGCATATTTGTATTCACACCTAAAAAAAATCCACTTTCTGGGGAAATGAGCTCTGGTTCTTTTTAAACAGACTAAATGAAGTAGATCTGAATACACCCGTATTATCCTGTAATAGACCTGCAAGAGTTCTCTTGTATGCATACAGACCAGCATCTACACATAGACATGCACAGATGCATGCAAATTGGCATAATCCTACATACAAACAAGCTCATACACATCAATTATATTGTACAGACACAAAAATACACAACAGTACCTAATTAGTCTTTGTCTCTGCGGTTTTGCATATTATCACTAATGTTGGGGCCTGGGGTATAGTTCCACGAACTCAGCAACTTTCTTGCTGCATCAAACCCCCAGAGTTCCCAAAGAGAGAAAAACATAAAAATATTATCACTTGTGGTGCAAACATTATGAGTCACAAGAGCTACAATAAGGCAGCTGAGGAAATAATCGTCAGTGTTCTACCAGAGTATAGAAAGCGGAATAACAAGCATTCAGGAAAGAAATTAGCATTCATTAACTTCAAGTCTCAGTAACATTATTACAGTTTTTTTGTGTAGATGGATTAGAATTTTTTGAATGCTGTAAAATATAGTGATGCTAATGATGGAGGTATCAAATGTAATGATTTGTAAAATATACAAACAAATGTTTTTAGTCCCAGTTAAGAAAAAAAAAAACATACAATTGAAAAAAGTTAAATTGATGGGTTAACAAACAGCTTGAAATTTATGTCAATACTGAAGTGTAATGCAACTGACAGCCACTGGATGTTGAAAGAAACCAAGCACCAGCTGCACCCCATTCTAGAAACACCAGCATTTCCCTAGAATAAGTCTTTTTTTTTTTTTTCAGGAGTCATTCTGGTCTCATCCACTTTGTTTTACGCAATAAGTGAACTGATTGTCAAAGGACTTGTTGGAATCTTTGCTGCCTCACACTTTGATCGAAAGGAGCTCACCTGCTGAGTTGAACTTTAAGAGCCTCTGTGTTTTAAAGGTGCAGTATGTACAAATTATGTTCCAAGTTAATCATAAAATGGCCCTGAATGTCACCAGACATTAAGGAATTATGTTCATTTCAAATACTGATATCACTGAAAGTAGTAGTCCGGCCAGAATATTCATATTTGAAAAGCTAATTGTCAGCCCCTAAATAATGTTTGTTTTCATTTTGTGTTTTGTCTGATGCTCCTTCCATCACCTACTTACCAATCACCAAGTGCATCCAGGTTGCCAGTTCCCACTTTGAATACACTCTCAATAATGTTATATCCTCTTGCACTAAATATATGTTTGTACGTGGTATATGCAAGAATTTCAACAAAATTAACTGTTCACCAAAGAAAATTAATCACTGATTACCTTTCAACATGTATCATAGATAGAGGTGTAAAAAAAAAAATCGCTTCCACAATATTTTGTGATATTCTATTTCACGGTACTGTATCGATATTAAAAAGGACTGTATAGATATTTTCAGGTATTTACCCAAATGGAGATATGGTGGAGGTTCATGTTTTTGTTTAGTGTATATTTTTTGGGGGAATCCTGGAAGCTCTTTTCTTTCTATATTCACATGGGTATTTTGCTCTGTTGTTTACCCAAACAGCCCCTCAAAAAGTGGTACTGTGATTTCACAAGTCATCTGTGTAGTTTTTTTTTTTTTTTGAAAACTGATAGCACTGCTTTGTTAAATAATGGTTATTTCAATCCTCTTAAAAGCACTTTCTATCTGAGACAGGCAGATGTTAGTTCCTTGCATTGAAATAATGTTATGATGTTGGATGATACAGGGACTGTCCACTATGCATTTTTTCAAAACTAATAGAATATGATGATTTGAACAGGATCTTAAACTCTGTCTGTAAAACATAATTTTGTTTATTTTTGTGTGTTTTGTGCTTGTAATTTTATTTTAATTCATCTGTAAAAAAAAAAAAAAGTTAGTTTTATACAGAGGAAAGTTTTTTTAACTATTAAATACTGTTCTGAACAAATTAAAACATTTTGTATTTGTATATATTTTGGGAAAATACAATTTTTCCATGAAATATTCTCGTAGAAGAAGAAACAAACAAAAATTATTGCCTTGTTAACAGTATCATGACATATCATGATATATCACAATAGATCATTTATTGGACCTAGTATTGTGATTTGTATCATATTGCCAGATTCTTGCCAATACACATCCCTAATCTTACAAAAGGAAGCAAGGAAGTTTGGGCAACTGAAGAACGTCAATGTCACACTGTTACCATCTAGCGTCCGATTATGGGAAATCTTAAAAATCTTCAGCAGTGGAAAAAAAATGACCTATCTTCAAGAGTGAATAACATTTCATACATATTTCATATCATACCATTGTCTATGTTTGTAAATGTGTGCTCCCACTTTGTTTGGAGATAGCTTGAAAGGCTAAGGAGCGGCAGACAGAACTATTCAACTTTCAATTCAATTTTATTTGTAGAGCCCTATATCGTTATCGGTTCACGACTTGTATTATGCTATTGGCCAGTTATTATGTTATGGGCCTATTACATTTTAAAAATGGTCCATTTATTACATTATTGGCCATTATTATGTTATGGGTCATTACTACATTATTAGCTTCTGCAAACCCTAACCTAGTCCTTGGAGTGGAGGCCGCCATGCCACGGTTCGGGACCAGGTGATCTCTTCTTCCAGTCCGGGACCAGGTGAAGAGATATCCCTGGTATAAATACTGGTGTAGGACTCATCGTTTGTCATGGTAGGTCCTTGTTGTAGAGGTTCATGCTGGATCTGGCAACCCCTAGTCTGGTGGGAGGTGGAGGGGATGCCTCACTCTACAGTATTTTGGCCCCGTCCCAAAGTTCCCCCTTGGTCCCTAGCACTCGTTTTGGAGTGCCCTTGTTTTTAAGTGCACTTCGAACGGAGTCACAAGGGGTAGGGAAGTTCTACGGACGCAGTGGGACACTGACGTCATCAA
>JAPTYQ010124525.1:0-16043 GCA_029814465.1 Ostorhinchus cyanosoma | reverse complement strand
CCGATTACTCGATTAATCGCCAGAATAATCGATAGAGTACTCGACTATTAAAATAATCGTTAGCTGCAGCCCTAAACTGCAGGAGATTGAGGTCAGTATGGACACCTTTTGCATGTGTATTTGCATCAGTTTGTCATTTTTGCTTTGCAGTGTAAACATGCTGCAGTCAGAATGAGTAATGACGAAAACTGACAATAGATTTTGTAGCACATTAACAGCCGCTGTCAAGAAGAACAGATTCTATGTACATCCTCTCAAAATAAATCCCTTTGATTTAAAGAAAGGTGATTTTTTTTTTCTCAGTTTATCAGTATAATCGATTGTTTTGTGACTATAGGAACTGAATACAAAACACAACTGAAACATATTCATTCTGTATTAAAATAATGTAACCATATACAACAGGAGAATCACATTAACAGATAATGTATGACAAGAAAAAAAACAGGTTACATTTTGACTTTTTGTTGAGTAACAAATGTCTACAGAGGAATAATCCAAATTTTGCAATTCAGGCATTTTTCATGATTTTCAGAAATCTAGGCCTCGATTAATCAAATTAAATCAATACCTTTCCTACACCTACCTTTAATCTTTATCTAAACACTGTATTTAGTGGTGGGCCGTGCATTTGCTACCTGGGCCTTCAGGGGGGACTTACTCGACTTAATTCACCTGATACCACCACTATGACGTCACAATTATAGAAACCATCAATACTATACAACAAAATGCAAAATAACAAGACATGAAAGGCATTAAAGAGAGAGACGCATTTCTCATATTGAGGTTGAAGACTATTATTACTAAAGTAAAAAACCCAGTCTAGACAACTCCAAACCTCTACTAAACTAAAATCACCAGGAGCAGTTCAGATCAATATTTATCTGATAACATGACAAAAACATAAAAATATGTAAATAAAAAAACACCATAGCCTCAACTCTATCTCATAGTCATTCTCTGTAAATGGAATTGGCACCAGCCTTTTCATGTGATTACAATGACAGCTGTATAGGGAGAGAAAGTTTGTAGCTTCTGTCTGACCACCTTCAGGGTCATCCATCTTTCCTAAGTACATCCATGAATTACACTGTAATTTGTGATTAGAGCAGCTGATGATGGATAATACACTGTATGGCGGCAGGAACCCCATCTGCACCGCCTAAAGGCTGTTTTATGAGCCCCTTTCATCACCCCGAACTTGCACCAGAGCATCCAAACACAACAAGTAAACAAACAGAGAAAAAGAGGAGTGAATGTGTTTGTTTTGTTGATTATATCTTGAGTTGGTTAAATGCCAATCTTGGTTAAACATCTTTTATATCATCGGCTTAAGGGTACGGCATGCAGCGCCAAGCCCACCAGTGTACAAGAAAATTAAGTCACTTCCATCCCTCTGTTGTATCTTTGCTGTCTTGTGTTTTGATATGTGTCTGTTGAAATAAGATAAGACTTTACCTGCCAGTGAAATGAGACTGCTGTCTACGTCTGTTTATTGTCAGGCCTTAGATGATATCTCTTCACTTATTGAACACTGGTTCTGTTCACAGACCAGCTGCCTGTCTTGTCATATTAATCTCACACCATGTGTTCCCCTTAGTGCAAAGTCAACATGATCTTGTAGGTTTGGCTCCGTCCTCCAGTCGTTTTTGCAATCATAGTTTGTCCTCTGCATTGTAACTTACATGAACATCTGCAACAGGAGGCAGCAGCTCTGCTTTGGCCTGAGTGGTCAGTGACCACACAGGTTTAATCATTCCAGCAGATGTAATTTTCATGTTCGGCAGCTGCACAGGGGGAAAAAAGGTTATTTTCCTAAGTGTCTGCTACTCATCTCTGCTGGCAAGAAGAGCCGACTCTGGAGAGAATGTGCCGTAACCTGCCAAAGAAAACCCACAGAAACCTGATGAGTGTCCCACTGCCGTGGCTCTGGGGATCAACTCACAGTTCATTGAAATTCCTCTGATATTGGAACCTGGCTCGCCGCTCACTGCTGCTCCTTTTTTTTTTTTTAGACTGATTACCCTTTCCTCCAGAAGTAGACCTACTTATAGTCATGTGCACCGGTGCTTCTGTGGCTGTTTTGAATTTTCATATTGATTCATCTTCGAAAACCAAACTCCTACAGTCTCCTCAGCTCTTATTTTTTATTTATTTCTTCTTTTGCAAGTGAGTATTCCTATTACATGTGCACAGTCCTCTGGTATGGAGCACCGATGATTATTTTACTGCCGTCCTCACTTATGAACCTAAGTAACCTGGGTATTGCTGGCTTTCTGTAGTGATGGAACCCGTAATCACGCAAAGAAGTAAACACTTCAGCTGGAAGTAATCAATTAACACATACTTGAAATCTCTGAATACTGCCATTTATTTATGGCTGCTTAGATGTATATTCTGCCATAATTATTATGACATTTATGGCAGGGCAATATATCAAATTAATATAATAAATGTTTATTTTTGAATGATGTAAAAATGACTAAACCCCTGTTGCTGTTTCCTTGGAGATGTCTACATGTGATGACTTTACCAGTGAACAATCAGCTCGAGTAATGGCAGCCGCAGCCTCTGAAGAAATAACACCAAAGTGTTACCTCAGTGATAAGGAAAAGATTGGTTTTGCAGGTTCCAGTGTGCAACAGATCACTGTACTGCAGAAAAAAGTTTATTACAACTAAATATAGCAGCATGACAGACCTGATTCAACACCTGAGTTATCCACTCGTGTGGTTTAGAAACATGGTTGTGAAGATGTTCCCAAAGACAATCTGTGAAAATTAGGATTTGTCTCAGTATTTTGGCTACACCCCACTCCTTCAAATTGGTGAAAAACAGATTAGACTGATTTTACTAACTCAGTTTATGCCCATAACACCTGCTTCTAGTCCATGTTGATGCCTCATTTTTACAAGCAGGATTAGTGAGGTGTTTGCACATTTTGCATTTGTCTTGGAGCATTAGACATGTGTAAACAACACATACCTTTGTCTTCATCTGTTTCTTAAATGGTACCAAATGGTTTAGGAATGTATTTAAAACCCTGCCTCGCATGCTAATAAGATAAATGAGGAAACCACTATTTATTTTAACATCTTGTGTCACCGCTCCTGTTATTCATGACTCTGAAGGTGTCAGCCCGCTTTCATTTTGGTTGTAAATTATTTTTCAACTATCCGCTGGGTAGCTTTTCCTTTTCCCTTTCCCTTTTTTTTCCAGAATGGTTCTCTCTCAACAGGAGTTATCATGAATAGAAATGAAAAGCAGGAATGGAGAATAGGCTGGCAAATGTGGGCTTTAAATAGAAGTGTTCCCTGTGTTTTGCACTCATTGTTTTTCTTTTTAAAGCCACGTCAATCATGGCTACAGTAGTCCCAGAGGCCCCTCTCCTGCTGCGCTGTGCGGTAGGTAGATGGTACTCAGTCGGCTGTTTGTTTGGAATGACTGTTCCTATGGGTTATAACTGGGCTCAACTCTGAATTCCACATGTGGGTTCAGCCGCATTTGTCATGCAACATCAGGTGCAAACTTCAGGACATGATCGTAAAGAGCCGTTAAAATGCAGTGTCACGTCTAATTCAAGATTTTCCGGGTTTAGAACAAGTTTGAAGTTTATAATGAATTTGTTGTAATGCAAAGTTGTTTCTATATGTAATTAATAACTGAATGCAGTGAATGAGTTAACATTATTGAACATGCAGTATTGGATGTGTTGAGCCATAGTTTTTGACATCTTAATAAGTAAATACCAACCAATGATGCGGTTTTTGTTGACTTTAAAGGCAGGGACTTTTATCTTTAAAGTCATTATGTAATTAGTAGCAAAGGTAAATGTCTACTTATCAGGTTTAGCATTGAATTATACAAAACTTCAATCCCAGGAGCAAATGTGACGTACATCAGGCTGTCAGGCTTAATCACACACAACATTTTTGTCTTCACATTATGGCGTTATATCGCCATTGTTGTCTGTACATCCCATTTTGTTAAAACAACCCAACAAAATACTACTTTTTAAATATTTTGCCCAGATTGCCCTGACAAACAAATGATGGTGAATGCAGCATCATCGTTTTATGCACAAAAGGTCAACTTCATCATGACTGTGTGATGTTCTCCATCTGTAATTCAGCTGGTCTGTAAAGGTTGTTGAGGGATGGTCATTGGAGACTAAATTCAGGATACTGATGCCAGAATTATTTGCCAACTTCTATTTGTTGAAGAAGAAAATCACAAAGGAAAAAAACAAGTTGAAACATTAACATTCATTCTTAAAGCATTAACTAAAATCCAACTTTATTGGGAGAGCATTGAACTAATTATACACAGAAGCTTTTATTGTTTTTGTACCACGGTAAATGCAAAAAGTCATCAATAATCCAAAGATCGGCTATATTTTGCGACTGATTTGATTGCATGTAAACTAAACATTTCCTCCCACAATAAAAAGGTCTATAAACAAATAACAGGGGTCTGAGTTGGACCAGATGGATCCACTTATTGTTTAGTGGATGAAACTAGTCTGGGCTTTTTAGATGGCTTCAATTATGAGTGTTTACGAATTCACTTGTGTTCAAAGTATCTCGTTGTGCATAAATCAATGTGGTGATCTCTACACAGCAGAGAAGAGACCTAATGTTGGTGCCATGTGAAGGTCAAAAGGCACAACGATGACAATGTCTAACGCTGGACTGCAAAACATCTTTTCTTATAAAAATAAAAAAGTAAAAGCTTTGTCATCCAAACTCAAGAGAGCAAAGAGCAATGGGTTTTTTTCTGTAAAGCAACACAGTCCCATTCCTAAATTAGATTTTTAAGAAAGCCTTTGCCTGCTCAGATGTTCTATCTATGTAATTGAATTGTGACCTGTTGGGATGCTGTTGGGTATGCAGCTTGCCAGAGGTATTTGTTGTGCTTCTACAAGACATTATCTTTTTAATTGGACTGTGATTTAGGCTTAAATTCCTCTGCAACATGTCGGACTCTTTAAAATGACAGTGAGGGAAACAATCTCAGGAGGTTTTACAAGCCATTCTTCTCTAATGAATGGATCAAGGCTCTGTGTGAACCACAACCAAATGCTCTGACGTCTCAAATGGACCACAGTGTTTTTGTGCACTACTTTATTAAATGCTAAATTTGACCGGTATCCATTTTGAGAGAGGCAGCATCCCTTATGGCTCTGATCTATTCCTTGTAGGATGTCTTTTTTTTTTATCTGCAAATTAGTTTTAAATTGGTGCCAAACATTCCCTGTTTCTAAAGGGCTGGTTTTATACATTGTCTGGGCCGTCGACCAAACAAATATGTCTATGATGAGCCTGTAAATCCTCTGTTTAATGGACACTAATACTTGTCCAGATGAGGTTCTTGATGTCATGCCATCATACGTCACTGGTGAGGTAATAAACATCCTCACACCTGGATTGCGAAAACAGAACGTCCTTGGTCCAGACTTCTACTGTCTACAGGCCAGTTGTGTTTAACATGCGATAACCACAAAGCGTTTATTATAGTGAGTGTGTTGTACAGGTGATGGTCTGGGAGCGGGGTGGTTAAGCACTGCCATCAGGTGCCCTCAGGCTGCTACTACTCTGAAACGACCCAGCAGTTACTCAGAAACGTACACCACAGTTTCAGCCGTCTTTATAATCAACAGGTATGAACTGCCTCGATTTTACTGCTTTGTGTCGTGCCTGCGAGGATGTTGGGCGTCAGTGTAGGTCGCACATCTGTGGATGTTAAACAATAAACATCTCTGGTTTTGATTCTGTTTGTTAACAACATATTTGTCATTTTCAAGTGAAAAGATATGCTAAAAGCAAGAAAATATCCCCAAGCAAAATGTTTAGACGGTCATGTAAAACATAAATAATGACATAACTTGAGTTTAAAAAAGAACAAACAAACATACACGCACTTTGTAGTCAGACGTATGAACAGGATCTGGTTCTGAGATATAACGGCTACATCTGTTTTTATTAAAGACACTGCGGCCCCTGAACAAGGAGCAAGAAATTACCTGTTCTGTTACACAATGATTATCCTTGCATTCAGTTATGTATCACATATGTGCTCTGGTTTTCAGTATCACTCTTTTACTACACCATATTGAAACAGGAAACGCTGGCTTTGTAGACTGAGGTCAAGTGAGTACAAATGAGTCTAAACACAACCAGGATCTTTCAGTCAAAACAAAAGAGGTAGTGGTAGGTGATGAATCAAAGCAGCAACGGGTATTGGGAGTTTTTTTCCACCTCCATTAATAATAAAAATGTTGACGTACAGCAAGGACTACAGCTAACGATCATTTTAATCATCGATATTTTGATAATTGATTCATCAGATGAACACAAAAGACTCAATTCTCACTGGAAGACTTGTTATGGTTAGAGACTCTCCAGTTATAGTCTTCAACCAGCTCTGGTAGGTAACGTTAGTCTGGTGGCCTGATAAACTGAGATGGATGAAAGCGTTATAATTATGATGATGGTGTCTAACTAGCGGGCTACAATAATCATGACACGTAGGCTATTTTAAGCTAGGTTCATGTTCAGGGTAGCAACGACAGCCCTGTTTGCCCAAAACGCGGTGCACTGTGGGATTTTGGCCGTTTTTTTTTCTCTCTATTCAAATTTTGTTACATTAATGACGCACTACGTTTTGGCCAAACGGGGCTGCCATGACCACCACAAACCTAATTTAAACCTAGTTTTAATAAACTGGCCTGGCATCCAAAGTCTCAGCCATGCTGCTCTGTGTTTTCCTCTGTCACACTGCACAGCTTGCGGCATCCCTCAATGCTAACTTGCTCAAGACCCAAAGAATCGACTGCTGAATTCGTTGCCAACTCTTTTAAGAATCAATTTGGATGGATTTAATCAATTTGTTGTTGCGGCACTAAACGGCACAGATTTTGGAATAGAAATATAGGAAATGAAAAAGTAGTTATTCTGACTCTGAGTTTATCATATAAACACATTACCTTGCCAATGCAGCCTAATTTGCATGCAGGGATTGGTGAGATGCAGACAAAGTAAAGTTTGACATTTACTTAGCCTACATGGAGTGGCCGACATGAAGTCAGTTTGGTTAAAATTGTGTTGAGTACTGAACACAGAAACATTTTTGTTGCTTGACAGTAATGGTATGAAGATTGATTCTGACCAAGTAAATACACAGTCTGGCCCAAAGAAAGTCTTATTTAGCCTTTAGCTGTGATTATAGTATGCATTCACCGTGGTATAATTTCAATAAGCTTATGCAATATCACTGCATTTTTCCCCCATTATTTCCAATTTATGAACACATGATGTTTTTGAACCTAGACCTGACCAACTGAATCAACCCCAGATCATAGACACCACCTCTACAGGCTTATACAGTAGGCACTCAGTCTCAGTCTGAATTTGTCACACGTGATCATTTTCCATTGAAATATCGTCCAGTTTTTATGATCTCCATCAAACTGATGGTTGTTTAACAAATGAGAAGCAATTCCCCGCATAAGTTAGGGTTAAAGAGCTTGTTGCAGATGAAGCATGTTAATTACAGAAATTATCCAATGGAAGTCTAGTACCCATTTGCCTAATTAAATCCACATGGGGACTTTTTTAGACCAGGCTGTGGATATAACTGTACACATATTGGTACAAAAATAGTTGCACTTTATTTTAAGGCGCTAGTAATTTCTACACACTCTTGGCATCCAGTCTGTTTGTTTCTCCAAACATTCAGCTGAAATACTTTGCTATGCTCCTTGTAAAACTTGCCAAAGGTATTCTAGGTTGGTTACTTTCTGGCCTTGTGATCCAGTTCATCCCGGAGCAGCTCAATAGTGTTTAGGTCCAGTGCCTTGGCAGGCCATCCCATGATAGATAACACTACAGGTTTCTGTTTACTCTCTAAATAACCTTTACAGAGCTTGGATGTATCTGTCAGTTCTTTGCCTTATTGGATGGTGAAGTTGGTTTTGAAGCACAGAATAGTCGTCTTGCTTTATATACTGACTTGTATCAATACTGTTTTTCATGTTAAAAAATCATTAGCCTCCTCTTCAAACTTGAAACTTGTGAAATGAGATGAGTTATGGCTTCATGCATTTGTGCATAAAGTGACAATTTGGTCAACATTAAGCTTTTTGTACCAATAGCTGTTCATTCTGATACTTATTTGGTCCAAACAAATAATCATTTTGTTACGTTACCTAGTTTGTTGCATATAAACATGGACGAGTCTCTCAAAAACTAAAGAAATTAGGTGTTCCCAAACTCTTGGAAGTACATTGTGACTTCTTCAAAAATGCAAAACACATCCAAAAACTATTTGGTCGGGTATTTTGCACATGGATTACCCATAGCTAGGTCACTGTCTTTCTTTGGGCAGTAGTGTTATCCACAATGTGTGAAAGCCATTTGCACTGTGGTTCGCCCCTGCCACTTTTGTAGCTTCCTGGATGCTGTGGACCTGGCCTCCCTCCTGCCCAGCATGTCTGTGGTTCTTTTGATAGGTCTATGAAACCTGAACAGCCCCAGAGTTGTTGGAGCTCTGAATGAGCATAAGGCCTCAGCCAAGAAAACCCAACGTCTGCCGCCAAAAAACACGATGGCCTAGCTGAAAAGCTGCAAGGACTGAATGGCACTTGGCTCAGAGTTTCACCTCGTTCTCATTAGATAAACCTAATCAACAGGGAGGCAGGACAGATTTCTGCTCCCCAACTGTCACCACTCCACAATGGCCAAGGACTTCTCATCTGTGTCTTGGTGTCCATCATGTGAAGGCTCTGCTAACACAAAAGCTCTAAGCCTGAGTTTTTTCTTTTCAATGCCAAACAGACATGTTCAATGCATGCCAGGTGGTGAGGTAGAACAAGGCCAAGGCTTAAAATGCTTCACTGTTCACATCAACCCATTTAGTATCATGCTATGGGTGAAGTTGTGAAGCACCTGATACCAGAAACTGCAAAATTAAATATTGAGTAGAAGTAGAGGCTATTGGCCATAGTTCACAGCTGGGAGTCACACTGTTGTGTGCTGATAAAACTGGTCAGAAGATAAGGACTTAGTCTGTGACGTATGAGAAATCCTTTGTATCCATCTCCCTTAAACTGCAAACATCTACCCAGTTGTGTATTGAAGTGATTCTTCTGTGACTGTTCATACACTGTTTGAAGCGATAACAAAGGCTCCGCTCAATCAGTAATAGTGATAAGCTCAGATATGGTCAAATCAATTTTTACTCATTATTTTTCTGCATGTGTTGCTGAGAGTTATTATGTGTCCTGCAAGAAGGCAGTGTGATGATTATGAAGTGTAGGAAAATTTGAGTATTGAATTTTTTTGTGGTACTTTATAGATTCTCAAAAACAAGTTCTAAACATTTCACAGTAGTGAAATTATCTCCTTATTTGAGCTAACTGTAGTTATCTTGGTAAACATCTTCATGTACTGCATTAAAAATTGTGGAATAAAAGAAATGAAATTGAATGTCAAATGTCATCAATATTTTCATGTAATTTTCCACACTTTCATTGACAGTCTTTTAATGCACCCTCTTGTCTGTCATCAGTAAACGTTTGGTACAGTATGTGTCAACAGCAGACTTTGTATTATTTTGTTATTTAAAATCAAATCTGCCCTGCGCGGTTGTCTGGTTTAGAAAGAAAAAATATATGATAGTTACTGGTGTCCCTTTTTCAATTCTAGTAAATAACTTTTTGTCTTCTTTATGTTTACTCTATAAATGAACTCATACTAAATATATAACATAAAATGGCAGGAAAAAATGTTAAGTGCAATTCCTTTAGTGTCAGTTGATCTGCAGTGAAAATGCCAGTATGTGATAGAACTCAGCAGTGATTTACTTTGTGTTCAAACCCTTTAGTGTTTCGTAGTGTTGTGTTGTAGCTTTGATCATGAAGGTCTTCTGCATCAACTTGGTATAAAAAGTAAACTTTTTAAATTGTAATATGCATATGCTTGTTTATACTATCAAAGAAACACATCACTAGTAAAAAGTAGCATACAAAAGAGAAAAGTTATATATATGGATATGTATTTCTGCATTTGTTTTACTCATGGAACTCTGTTTAAATTCCCTTTGTGTATGAAATGCCCTGTCTAAATAACTGTACCTATACCACACTACACACAGAGCCCTAGTGGTGAGGTAGATGTAGATTTCAGTATTAGTCTTTAAATATTATTTTTTCATGTACATTTCTTGTGAAAAAGTGACAGCTTTGGATCTTAACTGTAGGAACTGGTCAATCATTAAGCAACTTTTTATTCCCAGAATGAACAGGTAGTTTAGTCTTTTGTTTTCCTTCTAAATAACATATTCCAGTGCACAAAGAAACGGGAGGATGAGGGTTAAAAGGATAAAGTGCCACATTGAAGACAGCAGGATGTTGGAAGCTGCCTATGTGCTCTGTCTGTCTCCTGGCTCTTCATCCTCTTCTCTCCACTCTGAATGATTTTAGCTGCTTGTGTGGTTTTCTAAGTCTTGCCTGCATTTCGATAACTGAAAAATGGAAAGCATCTGGGTACCTCAAGGGTTTTGTTCTTCCACACATGCAGATAGAAACGTATGAAGAGTAAAAGTGTCGGAACATGCCTGGGACGCTGCGTTGTTCTGGGAGTGGTGGGTCGAATAGATGAGGTTGTACTTTGCTATGTGTCTAAAAAAAAAAAAAAAAAGTCATGACAGGAAGGAAAGCGTGCACATGCCAGCACAGGGGTACAAAAACAAGATTAGGGTTTAGACAAAACACAGGACCACTTCCCCTGCTGCCTCTGTACGGCTCACAGCAGGCACCCTGGTATTAATGTTGGTTTGGAGGAATAGGATTCATTACTGGGATGCAGGACTGTGGAGAGGCGGCTGGGATAAACACTCTAACAGCCGTCACCACCAGCCTGCCTCCGACGTCTCTCTCTGACTTGAGTTACAACCGTCTTGGTTTGTGGTCAGGACACAGATGTTAAAACTATCTGACTGTACCTCTCTCAAGACAGCCCAAAGCTCTTGTCCTCACCAAGGAAGAAAGCTGCTATTACTCACTGTCATGTATTAAGAGGATGAGTGTCAGTTCTGGCTGGTCAGGAAGGCAGAATATTTGTGTTGCTCAGCAGATCACAACCTTATTTATCAGATGTCTTTCTAACAGCCACTCATGTAACATCCCTGCCTTGTTTTTTTGTTGTTTTTTTTTTTCATTTAAGCCTCCACAGCTACTGATTCTCCCCTCTCTCGCCTGTCCTCTAATGCAATGCATGTGTGCTGGATTCATCATTATGATAATGCAATTTGGACAACATAAAAACACTAGACTGAGCAAACAGCCGACAGGGTAATGGCACTGTAACAACAAGCTGTGTTTTTTTTTTATTCAGAAATGAGTAGGTTTGAACAAATACACAAAAAAGATAAAGACCTCCTGCAGGAAAGTTCAGCCGACGCTCTGTTTCCTGGGATGACATGACTGTTTATTATACCTGGAAGAAGTAGAAAAATAGTCTGTGGATGGATTTCAGCTCTAAAGGCAAATGTCTTGGACTTGCACGCACCCATCTTTGACCTTATGTAGACTTTTTTTTTTTTCTTCAGTGGGGTGTCGCGTAAGATGTTGGAAGAAGATTTTCCAAACACAACAGATTTGGCATTTTCTCTATAATAATGTCAGACTAAATTTGTAATGCATAAAAAGAGCCAGCACTTCAATATTTATCAGGACTCAAAAGCAAAATAGTTTCATTAAACAATAATTTAGTACTTAAACAATTTCATTTCCATTTAAACATAGTGAGTTTGATCCATTAGGAAGTTCTCACACTTTTACATTGTTTGTCATATGCATCTGTTCTGTTTTATTCATTAAGTCATGTCTTACCTGGCAACTCCTAATTTTACCTTTTATTTTGTTTTTTTAATGCTTTCAATTAGCACCTCAAAACTCATCCATAACCAGATGCAGATTTGAACCGATAATGACTGTTTGCACCTAGAGTTGACAGGCAAAATACTGCTGTTGTTCAGAATGATACGGTGATTAATATTCAGCCGGGTAAAGCACATGCAGTTCCAGTGGTGTCAATAAAAACCTCTGTAAATTACTCTAGGTCAAAAAGGTCTGTTCGTGTGCGTGCCGATGGGTCACGGCCGCACAACTGTTACGGTCTGCCGAGAGTCAGAAGCACAGCGTGGGGCTGTAGTAAGCCTGTTTAGAGCAGGGAAAAGGGTTATTTAAGGTCTAACACTTGCTTTTCACACAGCTCGCTGTATTTCCTGTGTTGCAAATTTCTCTGAGCCACATAGGAAGCTGTTTTTTAAAAGGATTTCAGTGATAGGAGCCAGTGTGTAAACATTCCTAACCACCAGAGTGATTGATTCTACTGACTCTTTATCCAACGTCCATTCTACATTCAAATGGTTTACACTGAAATAAAAAAAAAAAAAATATCGGAGCTACAATGATGAACAGGCGAGTGCGGCATTGTATTTTGATATTTGAGTCGTTGCTTAAGACATTTTAAAAGTCAAACTACCACATTTTTGTTGGTTGCAGTCAAATGTGGGGATTGTTTTGATGTTGTCCTGTCTGAGTGAGGTGTTTTGTTTTGTTTTTTTTTTTGGGAGGAGAGAGGTTGCTATTTCTTAAACATCAGACTATTTGATAATGATATTAAAAGAATATTGCTTGATTTACAGTCCTACTACTCTTAACTTAATTAGACGGTGTTAGTAGATACATGTCATCATCATCACAATATAAGCTTGCATTTGTAGAGAGCAGGGTTTCTGTAGGGTCTTAAAAGTCTGAATTTAATACCTTAAAAAAGTCTGTAAAAAGTATTCTTGTTATGGTAGGTCTTAAGTTATGTGGCCTTAAACTTGTTGGCTGTATTGTGTTTAAATATGTCTTGGAAATATCCAAGCTGCACATAAAGTAACGTTATTCTTTTCAGTTCCAAACCTGATCATTTATATTGAAATTAGGAATCAGTTATTGCTAACGTTGCAGCCCGCAGTGAGAAATGCCTTCAAACGGTGGGAATCAAAGCGTCAGTCAGTAAAACATGTTATTAAATTCTTGGAGTCATGAATTTTTGCCAGTGCGGTTGTAAAATAGGCATTAAATTCTATTCTAAATAGTCTTAAATTGAACTTGTATAAACCTGTAGGAACCCTGAGAGAGTTTGCTGTAGAGACTGAAGCCTTTTTTATTTGAGTTGATGACAATTTGGGTGAAAAAAGAAAATATCTATAGGAAACATTTCCACCTGCTTTATTTAGAGCTGTTGTTTTAGGAAACCACACCATGCTTGTTCAACTATAATAGCAACTTGTTATGACCCAACTTAAACAGAAGCTGTCTGCATGTGGCCTAAATGTTGATCTTAGTTTGCCGTGAGGTGAAAATTTGGTAAATTCTTTTCGACCCCCACATTCTTCCCCCCTCTGTATAACAACAATACCTGCAGAGAGTGAATCACAGCAGATAGCAGATGGAAGGACTGATGCTGACGACGTCTACAGGCTTCATTCTGTTGAAACTTCACTCACTTTTTTTTTAGATCAATACTGTTTTTCCAGCTATTTTAAATTGGTTTCCAGAAACAGAGCTGGCAAGTATAGGTTTGAATTGGGGGGGGGGGTTCAGTCTTGTGTTGTATGAAGTGAAATTAAGGATCAACAATCTGGAAAAATATCATATGGTGATCTTTTAAGGTAGAATCACATTCCATGATCTGATGTACCAGGAACATCTAGGAAAGTTGCAATGAAATTATACATTTGACTTTAGTTTCCTCTGTTTTCTGACTAGAAACTCTTCTCCATAATTTTTCCATCGACGTTATTACAAAATTGACAATAACAAGAAGCAATAAGCACCATTCATATTCTCCTGTGCAGGGCAGCTTTAGTTTTCCCACTGGACTTTTATCATGACTCCAAACATTTTAATGCTGACAGAGGCTAAAGTAAATGGCCTGAAATAAATGCACAAACCCAGCAACCTGTGATGATACAAATCCACTGGGGAGCACTATGTCTATCTACAAACTGTAAACACTGTCATTTCACTGATAAACATTCCATTTCAAACAAATGTTACCTGAGGAGGAAAGTTTTGATGCGCTGTTAATTTTCAATGAGACAAGCTGAGGGATCTCTAAAAATGTCATCTTTTGACACATTAAGATCAACCCTGATCTAAGATTGTGTGATTTCCTGGTCATATACGAGAACATTTTTCAAAGGAAATTGACCAAATTAAAATCGAGTTGTTTGTTTTGATGATCCAAATTATATTCTCTTTAGATTCTTGATAAAGATATCACAGCATTCATCAATGTTATTGCATGATCTTCTTCATACAAGGTCTATGTAGGTCTAGTGTTGACTGCAGTAAACATGTTACTTTTACTGTGTTCTACGTCTTAAAAGTGAGCATAAACATCTGTTGTCCATGTGGGTATACTCTTGGTTTTGTTGCGTATGTACTGACATACAGAGTGTGAGGAGTACATGTCTGAGAGCTTGGAACTGGCCTGTTGATATATCAGACCGTTTTCATGCCTCTTTTGGAGTCCAACATCTCTGAGCAGAGCGCTGAGCACAGACCATGTGGTTTTCTGTGGAGGTCTGCGGTGTTGGAGTGTAACTTCCCATTTATACAGAGCAAACCCCCTGAAGCTACAAATACTCCTCCAACAACCCGACACACTCACATACACACACAGCCAGATTCTTTACAAGCCCAGTCAAAGCTGCTGTTTCATTCCAACCTACTGTGAAGGTTATAGACCAGAGAACAAGTTTGGCAAACTTGAAGTGTGCCAAGGGCTGTTTCCCACAGATGTATTAAAGCTGTTGTAGACAAAGATCTGTGCCCAGCGCTGCCCAGCCCGACGGGCCAGCCCCCGGGCCTCTGCTTCGTCTGACACGTCCAGAGGAATGCTGATGCTGCTATCTCTGGGTCAACAAACGCAGTCCGACCCCTGTTGTTTGTTTGCTGAAAGCTTACTTTTTCACTGTGCCCCTCTATGTAAAGTGAAACTTATTTGAGGTCTGGTTGAGTGCTGATTAAAATATTTTATTCTCACATGAAGTGGAAATGAGTGTCGATCAGACTTTAAGCTCAAAGCCAAAATGTTTGAGACTTTCATTTGATAAACAAAGATTTTGAAGAAAGGAACCCGGAGCTTTGTGGCCAATGCAAACTTTGAATCTTGGGAATGTCTTGAACGCTGTTTGACTTAACTCTGTCCCCAAGCAACCTTCTTTTTTTGTAATTCTGGGAAAAATTCAAAGGACAAGGCATCAGATTTTGGCAGTGAGGACTGGACCAGTCTGGATTTAAGATGGAGATAAATCTGAAATGTTTTTACCGATTGTTTTTTATCTGCTTTTTATATTTTGGTTAGTACAGTTTGATGCCTTTTTAATGGTTTTTTTAGCTGCTTGCTACATTTTCTGGCCAACAGACAGTGTTGAGAGGCAGTAAATATGAAAGGAGGGAATAAGTGGGGTTATGACTCGGAAACCATGAATATGGTGTTTCATGTTTTTCTCATTCTTCCTCCTTCATGTTTGTTCTGTGGTAGTTTATGCACAGCCATTCTAAGACTTTGAAAAGAAAAGGAATCTCAATCTTAGGTCAAATCAGGTTTAAAGTGGATCCACAGTTTTGATGAGAGGTCTGTGGAGGGGTTATGCGCTGCAAAATAAATGAAAGTAGGACCACCTGCGGTTTTTGTCAGACCCTAATGTTACAGCGCCTGGGGTCCTCTTGGGGGTGCTATATTATATCAACCCTTGCTTTTTCAACAGGCTCCTGAATGAGGATTCAGGACCACCTGTGGCACCCTGGAGTTCCTGTTTTTAGATATTCAGCCTGTAGTAAAGTCTGTCTGTCTGTCTCTGTCTGTCTGTCTGTCTGTCTGTCTGTCTGTCTCTCTCTCTGTGTCTCTCTCTCTCTCTCTCTCTCTCTCTCTCTCTCTCTCTCTCTCTCTCTCTCTCTCTCTCTCTCTCTCTCT
>JAPTYQ010124249.1:0-16136 GCA_029814465.1 Ostorhinchus cyanosoma | reverse complement strand
CTTTTCTGTCTGTTTTAGTCACATGATCCACACAGGAGTTAGGACTGGACTGAAGAACCAGTGTTTTGGATGAATTTGGATGGAAGAATCCCCCCCCCCCCACAAATGTACATGTACCTGTTTTTAATGGTGACAGAAACCTGCATGGCATGGAAAGAATCGGCAAACTCAACACAGAAAGGGTCCAGACCCAGAACTGTGGTAACTGTGAGGTAAAGGTTAAAGGTCAACTCACTTTATTATAGGGACATTCAGTCTGCATTATACACACACAGTACTTAGCATTAGCATTAGCATTAGCATTAGCACATACACTCAAAGGCCAAGTTCAGATCTTCATCAGACTTGTTTTTAAGGGAAGCGACAGAAGAATGAACCTAAATGTACGTGTTTTTAAACTGCAGGACCTGGAGGAATCATGCAGAGAACAGGTTCACACAGAGCTGCTACCCACAATGCCACTGCACTGGCCAAAGGTCATCAGTTTCGTCAGACTGTGCTCCAGTCTGGTTATCACATAATCCCTTGGCACACATTGTAATGATGGTTTCACACAGTTTTAAGCATCTAAAACTCCAAACACCTTTACACACCTACAGTTCCAGTCACGACCAAGGCTGGCGTTCTTTCACACATTAGCTTTGAGGCTAAGTGGAGCGTGTGATCTGAAAGAAGAACATGTGAGAAGGTCATTAATTACACATACACTACCAGTCTCACCTCCTCATTTAAATAATGGACCTCAGATGTCCGACTAGTGCTCAGCATCACTGGGAACTCCTTCAAGACTGTTGGAGACCATGTCCGGTGTCTACCTCATGGAGCTCATCCAGAGAATGACGAGAATGTGTGAAGTAGTAATAAAAGCAAAACATGTCTATTTGGAAGAATCTAAAATATAAAACTTGCTTTGAGTTCTTTCACACTGTTTTTAACTCCATAATTCCATCTGTGTTCATTCATAGTTTTGATGCCTTCAGTGAAAATGTATAATGGAAACAGTAGAAAATAAAGAAAACCCAGGTGAGTCCAAACTTTGGACTGGTACACAGGAAAAACTACTGAGCATTGTTTCCAGAGTCAAAGCTATTTTCCTCAAAAAGAGTAAATTTGACACTATATTGAGTAAATTTGGCTCTGTATTGAGTTTGGAGGGCTCTACCCAAAGAAATATTTCATTCTTTTTAGAGAGGGACCAAATGTTATCTGAGTAGAGTAAAATTTTCTTCAGTTTGAGTAAATTTTACTCTGTGTAGTGTATTTAGGGGCTACAAATTCAGGTTATTGACATTTTATTGTGTCATGATGTAATTAGACTTTTTTTCGCACTAAACCAAATGTGGAGTTGTCATTAGGCTACGTACTGTATTAGTTATGATGCTCTTCTTTTCCATGAGATCCCATCAGGCCCCTGAACTAAAACGAGTCAGACACCCTGATGTTTGACACTTCTGATGTAGACCGTATGCTGTCATGGTGTATGGCCAGGTTTTGTTTTGTTTTTTTTATTTTATTTTGGAACTTGTAGCTTCTTGGATCCTCACCCTTCCCACTAGAGCAAAGACGTCGCCGTGGGAACCCAAGGAGAGCGTAACACAATAAGACATCCTGGCCTCAGACCCATCAGTTTAAAGACACAACTGTCTGCGTCATCTGTCTGTTGTTCTGCTATACTTTAGGATCTCTGACAGATGGGGGTTCATTTAAATTTATGATGAACTTTTCATTTAATTTGAATGTAGCATAACGTGTCAAATAGGGGATGTTGAGGTGTCAGACATTTTTTATTTACCACAGACAAATTAGGTCAGGCATTTGATCATTTAAATAACTTGTACAACTTCAAATAAGGGAAAACTTTCATTTTTGAAGTCCTGCCTGTGCTGTGATTGTACAATCCAGACGTGTTATGCTTCTTTCAGACATCATAAGCCCCGAGCCATGAACAAGATTGCGGAGCAGAGGAGGTAAAAAATGAAATAGGGAATTGAGAAAATCCTGTTGTGTCCTATTCTGTTCTCTTCCTGTCTTTGTCTATTCTCCTCAGTTTCTCCACCTCAGTAGTAGTTCTTCCAGTCTCCACTTACATGCAGTTTCCTCTCTAATCTAAAGCCCTTTTCTCAGGGGACTGGTATAAACTGTGGACCTCTGGTGACTTGGAAATTAACCCGCAATGTTTGTTTCAAGCGATGTTTTGACACGGAATAGGCAGTCTGTTTTCAACTCTGATGTAAAGGGCAGGTTCACCACCTTCACACGTGGACCTGAAGCCGTCAATCATGTCGTTCATTCCGTCACCTTTCAAAATGTCGCTCTGCTGAAGGATTCAAGTTTGCTTTTTCACTGAATTTCCAAAACACTTCATCGTCGACCAGGTTGAAACTTGCGTGTAGGAAATGAAACACATTATATATCCCTGCAAATTCCACAGATGATTCCCACAGGAGTAATTATCACATGACCTCTGTGTTTGGTGAAATACAGGAGGTCATTTGCACTGGAATCTTTACTCAACAAATTACAAACATGGCTGATTCACTGAATGACCTCTACAATGGCTACAAATTACCTGATGTTCACAGGTAATACTAGCCCCTCGCAAACAGACCAAAAATAGACCAAATCCTGCCCAATCAGTTGTGCCTCATGGGACCTAATATCAGGGGAAAATGGGATTACAGTCATTTGTGAGAAGCATTTTGGTTTTTTTTTATTCCCTTAACCCATAAAGACCCAGTGTTACTTTTGTGATCGTTCCCAAATGACTTTTTCCTCAATATTCTATCTTTCTTGAATGATTTTTCACCTATTATTGGAATATTAGCTTCTTTATTTTTGTTTTTTCCCCCCATGAAATTAGGTATTTTCTTATATTTAATTCATTGATCATGTTCATAAAAGCTCTGATTAAAGTTGAAGGTTATTGTATCAAAAATGGTGATAAATGAAGAAAAAGGGACTTTTTCAGGCAAAGTATAACTGAATTTAAATACAAGAAAACCACTCCATCTACTGTCACTGATTAAACTCCATGGGTTTTACAGGTGAATCAATGTTGTTTTTCCAACCATTTCAGTTTTATAATATTTGTTGGACATTTTCAAAACCCAAATGCAGGACAAACAGACTGAAAAAATCCTGCTACTATCAGCTTTTCAAATAAGTCAATGTGATATTTATGGTGTTTAGTTTCCACACTAATGTTGGTTCTGAGAGCGGGTTACACGGTGTGTAATTCTGTTGGCTCAACACAATTTGGCCTCTCGGGGATAATAAAGGTTTCTTGAACTCGATGTATACAGTACACTTGGGAAATTAATCTAATTTGCATGTTTTATTGCAGTTGCAACCTACAGCCCATATTTAGACTGGAGTAAAAACAAAGATCCACTCTGGTAGAGATGGATGAAGTCCACAGCTGTGGTCAGAAAGAGAAATGCACTCACTGTAAATAATATACTGGAGGAAATCTACAGGTTTATGAGCTTTTTCAATAAATGCTGACCTGTGTTGAAAGGAACAAGAAAGGAAGGTTATGTTCATACAGTGGAATTTCTTCGGATAGGTGTAAATGTAAAGATAAAGGGGCATCTCTAGGGGACACAATGGTTCATGCTGCTTTATGTTGTTTTGTGTTGTGTTGTCATGACCATGCAACATGTGTAACCTGGAGTGTTGGGGAAGTTACTTTTAAATAGTTACTTTTGCTCATTACTTGTTACTTCTTTAAAAAGTAATCAATTATTTACTTAATTGTCCTCTATGGAAAGTAACTTTTTACATTGCTCATCAGTTTTACATTAATTTTCTGTTGCTGGGCTTTGGGCAGAACCACATTTGTGTTCTTAAATGTGCAGGTGTACATACAGTTCTACTGTGGAGGACATAACGGGTTTATTTTGTGCTTTTTGTTTTAAAAAACACCACAAACAGACTTAACAATAAAATACTGGACGACTACAGACTTCAGCACCACTAAGAACATTCAAACTATAGGAAATAACAGACTCCGTACGTCTGATGGACGTATCGGTGAACACTAAATACATGAAGGCTTATCATGTTCTGTTCAACTCCTGTTTAGTTTCCTGGTGAAACGAGGTGAGATGAGCCTGCAGCTGTTTTACAACCGGATGTTTACGTTGAAAAGAATGTGTTTGAGAATGCCCGACAGTTTGGAGCATGCACATAATTCTTAGGAGGTAAAAAAAAAATTGGGTGAAAAAATTGTACGTGACACTTGTCAAATCTGTCCCTAAGAAAAGTAATGTTGAGCTGAATTAAAAAAGGAGCTACAGTACGTTACCAAATGTTCAGTAGTAACACGATACACTACTTTTTACCTGAATAAAGTAGTTACGTTACTGTAATGCATTACATTTACATTACATAACTTGTTACACACAACTCTGGTAACCTGTTGAATAGATCCTGTCTTTTCCACTCATCTGTTAACACTTGCAAATATGCTGATCCTTCTAAAAATCCATTCATATGTTGGAGTGGGAAGCTGTTTGTTTTATTTAATGTTGTTTTGCTCCTGTTTTATTTTACGGATGTACTGTAAGATCTTAGATTTTCTTTGATAGGTAAGTAGTTTAAATATAGAGAATGCTTTTTGTTGTGTTGGCTGTGCCCACCAGGATGCCAACCGACTTTAATTTGGTGAATAAATGAATTATATTGGACTTGAAACTCGTACAGCTCTGGCCTTCTTTGGGAGCAGAGAAAGAGCGGAGTCTCTTTTATGTTAAGCTTAGGCTCCCTTAGGCTGGACTTAACTGTTGCATTCAGGGATTCATCCAAATGTAGGAGCGGGAGGCGTTAACAGACAACAGCCAGTGTTCGACCACCCCAGTTTCATCTCCTATACGTCAAACAAATGACTGCAATCCGTCCTGACTGTGAACAGTAAACAGACATGTGCCTCAGATACATCTGCTTAGTGGTCTATTTTAAAGGTGTTTGTCTCATCCAAGTTCTGAAGTAAAGACCTTCAAGTCATACAAGGACATACTTAAGTCTGACACATTTCATACAGGCCGAACCCCTCAAAAAGGACTACATTATTCAGTGTATTTCTTTCCAGCTTAAACCTGATATTTTGTTCGGATTTTTCTTTTTCTTTTTTTTCTTTTTTTTATCAAGAGTTTTGTATTATGTGCCTGCAAGGTCAAAAGAACTGTTCTAAATTCACTTAACCATCTTGCAGATAGAGACAGGTTCGTGTCATTTGAATTTATTCATCAGGACATAAGCCGCAAAAGAAAGTTGGCTGATTTTCAACAATGCTTTGAGGAATAATGGTTTTAACATTAGTTCTTTTCTATGCATGTAATACTGATGTCCTTCATTGTGAGACAGCGTTGGCTTTTTGGGAGGGAGAAAAGGTCGTCAATTTCTAAGTACTTATCCACATGGGTCGCTCAAACCTTAGCTGTTAACGCTGTCAGAATGCAAAGAGGTTCAGTAGCACAGACATATAATGAATACTGATGTAGAGATATGCACAGAAAATCATGTCTTTGAGAAACCCGTCAGCGTCCAGAAGGTAGCTGAGGAGAACTAAATACAGATTCACAAACATAGAGGTGTCTTACCTGTTCACAGAGTTAGGAAGTGCAACTACAGACCAGAAAATTACCTGTGGGCATCAGTCCACCAGTTCAAACTCACTGTGACCTTTATTTGATCCCATACTTTATGGTTTGATCTGAGGCACCGGAGCAGACATGATGGGCATCTCCAAGTGGAGTGTTAAGCCACAGGAGTTTTGTTGCAGCCAGATGATCAAAAACTCTGTTGTTTTCCAGACGGTATTTGCAGTGAAGACCCCTGCCACGGTGTGATCTTCAGACTAGCCTATTTCTGGCTAAGTGCTGAACACATGGTGGGTTTCTTCCGGGTGGTAGTCAGACTAGTCATGCTGAAAGAGAAGAAAGCCCGAAAAGTATAACTAAGCTGACATCCGACAAGCTCGACTCTTTCACAGGGTTTCATCTGGTATTTATTTATCAGTCTGCAGGCGTTAGTGGAGGTGGTGAAGAGAGTGGTGTGTAGTACGAAGCTCAAGGCAAAGTCAGTGTTTTCTCAAAAGACGGGAATATTTTAGGTTTTTTAAGTAACTTTAAGTTTCTATAATTCATCCTCTGTATTCATGGACCAAAAAACTCTAAAGCTAAGATCCAAATATTGAAATGTGCCAAAACTTGTGCACTGCAATTTTTCATGAGTCCAATCCAGAACCTGAAAATCCCTATTGTGAAAAAAAAAACTTGAAATGGTGACTTTTATGCTGCTTTTGTGTCTTTGGAATGACCATGAACCAGAGGACATTTCATGTGAATTTACTCTAAAATATGTTGAACAGGACAGTCTTTATCTCTTTATCTGTCTTTATTTAATGTCTGATGCTCAGTTAAATTAACTGATTTAGCTGCTCTTTTGCTGCATCTACTGTGACTACTTGAATTCCCAACTAAGTAGAAGTACAGTTACAAATAGGACTGATTCAACTTATTTACTCAAGCAAAAGTGTAAAAAATACTCAAAGTATGAAAGTAAAAAGTAGCCATTTGAAAGAATGTTCTACACTGGAAAAAAATATAACTCTTACCAAATGTATTTGTCTCATTTCTAGTCCAAATATATCATCACACTTAAAATCTGACAGAATCACCTAAAGAGGAACTTTTCAGTGGGATAATAAGAACTGATTTATAGACAATAGATCTGGAAAATCTGATTGAAGAAATCTGACCTAGATCAGTTTCCCTGTGTCTGAATTCAAAGTTAGAAAAGGCATAGGTCGGTAGTTTGAACAATGATTGATCACTTCAGCAGGATTTCTACTGTGAACACAAACGCCCCATTCTCTGGCAAAGCTCATCCCAAACTTCTTGCACGGGTTGAACACAGTCACTAATGGACGGAACCTCTAATAACAGGAGGATTCCTGCTCTTATAGCCTTCGCTCTTTACAGGTGATGAATGTGCTTTCTCTGTTTGGGTTTTTGGATTTTAGAGGAAGAGCAGGAAAGTGGTCGGAAACTTTTCACTGTTGTGTTTTTAAAATGACGACAAAAGGAAAACAAGATCCACCAACTTTTCAATAACCTCTGTCAAAGGCACCTGACATTTACCTTTTCTCAGAGACGCCCCTCATTTAGGGGCACGAATACAGCAACTTCAGACAGAAGAAGAAATGAAGAATGCATGAAAAAGTTTCATTAACGATAATGACTCGTATCCTTTTGAAGTGAGTTCACAGATACAAACAAACTCATTACCTTCTACAGTCTTTCATGTGTGTAGTTTGAGTGTGTACGTGTCAGTGCGTAATCCTCTTTAATTCTGGTCATAATCAGAGCAGGGCAGTAAATAATACAGATAATTAATGGAAATAATTGTTGTAGATGGATGTCAGCAAAGTCCAATGATTCACATCAGCATCAAACGTGAGATACATTGGCTGCATCTTCAATGTCTACTTTGAGTATGAGGGGAAAATAAGATCTCACATCCCTATGATGTAGTTAAGCTGATTTAGGAAATCCCTTCGGCTTAAATGATTGTTACGTGTCACATGATGCAATGAACATCACACAAATAATTCACTATTTTCGAAGCCTGTAAAATTGTTTGGCAAAGTCCCAGTTACTTTGTTACGCAGCATCTTCTGCACCTTCTGTGCAAAGGTCACCATCTTACCTGCAGGGAATGATGAAACTCAGCCAGCGAAATGTGCAGAATGAAAAGGATTCATACTCTGGCAACAGGAATTACCAAAGTAAGAAGCACTGGGATGGCAAAAAGCTCCGATTTGATTGTGTGTGAAATGAAATCATGGCATAATATCATGCACAATCTTGACTTTCAGGAGCTTTTGATCTAAGGCTGTTGTCCAAGGAACATGACGGCCGTTCTTTCATTCATCTGAACCTTTTACTTACTTTCATTTTCACTCAGATTCTACAGGGATTTAAGATGAAGGCTTCATTTTCAATATGTTGCACAAATAAAAACAGGTAAAAGATACAATGAAATAAATTCAATAGTTACAAAAAGGCAAATGAATTGAATGAATAAAATCATCAGAATATGAACAGACATACGCAATACGAAACCAATGAATCAACTTAAAGAAGAATTAGACTTAAGTGTGTGAGCGACCTTCAGGATCAAATATGAAATGAGAAGATTCACTTGTGAAAAATACACACAAAACCAGAAAGAATCAGAGAAAGAAAGGAATTCATTCAAAGGAAGTGTTACCAGATTCAAAGTGACCCGGTCCACACTGTGTAGACCCCCATGGGCCCCTCGAGACCTCCCTGTAGACCCCCATGGGCCCCTGCAGACCACCATGGACCCCTGCAGACCCTCCTGTAGATCCCCATGGGCCCCTGCAGACCCTCCTGTAGACCTCCATGGGCCCCTGCAGACCCTCCTGTAGATCCCCATGGGCCCCTGCAGACCCTCCTGTAGACCACCATGGACCCCTGCAGACCCTCCTGTAGATCCCCATGGACCCCTGCAGACCCTCCTGTAGACCCCCATGGGCCCCTGCAGACCACCATGAACGCCTGCAGACCCCCCTGTAGACCCCCCTGTAGACCTCCCTGATTATATCAGACTAAAGCATTTCCTTCCACTTTCATGAAGCTGTATCATTGAGAACCCACAAACAGGGAGGTGGAATCACCGTTTCCAGACCATAATTGGACATGAAGCTTTGGCAGCGTAGAACGTACAGTCTAGTGTGAAACCACTGGCTCTTCAGATTCACTTTACAGTTTAGAGTTAAAATACTGTCATAAACTATGATATTTGACGTGATGTCAAACTAATGCGTGGTTTGACTGAGAATCTAACGCCTGAAAAATCTGATCAAATCATTTGTGGTAATTAAGCTAAATGACTCCTAATTTTTCTGGAAATATCTCACTCTACACAAGGATCCCCAAGTATTTCCTTTTCAACCCTTTCAGAAGCACTTTTAAGCTTGTACTCGTATGTCGTTTATCAAAAGGTTTATTCAGTCCCTAATTCGGCACTTGGGAACTTTGATTCGTTTGTGCCATCTCGCTCTTCATTTGAAGTCTGAGTGCAAATTCAGGATTGCCTCCTTCTCTGCCCTTAATTTTATTGACAGCTCTGTTTGCCCATCCTTCACAACTATCCAAAAAGCAGCTGTGGTCTATGTTTTGCACCACTACATCAGCAGGGGACTGATAGCAGCGATCAGAGGAAAAGGATTTGAGACAGCTGGGTTATAAAATCTACTGAGTCTAGAAGTCTGTCAAATATAGTCAATTGTTATCTTGAGACCAAATGCAGTATTGTCTTACGGTTTTAATCTCACAGCTTCTCTGAGGAGTTCCTCTTGACCTTTTGAGCTCAGTGGGGAATCTAATATGAGAAATGGGAAATGCAATTATTATAGCTTGGGGTTCTAGAAAAAAAGAGGAACAGCTGATGTAATTAGAGTAAAAATATCAACCAAAACACAATATTCATGGATATATCTTGTAACACTCCATTTATTGTTTGGTGAATATGGGTGTGTGTATTTCCTCAGAGCCAATCAAGTGTTAGCATTTGTCCCCGATCCATTCTCAGATACTGTTCCGTGAACTCATTCTAGTTTCCTCAGTTCTACGCTCATATATGTCATATACTTCAGTTCGTTCTTTTGTGCGTTTTTCTTCCACTGTACTGTGGAAACTGATGGAAGAAACCACACATTAGTGATAGTTTAAAGTACAGAATAGGAATTAGAGTTGTTGTTTATGGTGTTCTTTGCTCTGTGCAGTCAGTGAGACTGGAGAAGGTGGGTGGAGCTACATGTTAGATGTGTCATGTGACTTCTCAGTTCAGTGTGTTCAGTTCTGTGGTCTGAATTCTGCATCTGAACGTGGTCCCAGTGGATGATTTGTATCAACGCCAGATTTACTGACCGGCGCCCATGACGCCGTTTGAAAATCTTCAGGAAAAAAAAAGGCCAATGCTACTTCGATCAGAACCTCAGACTTCTGCATCCCAGTCCAGTACATACAGAGTCTGCTAACTCCCCACTGGCTCTTACTCCCACCTATTTGTTCTGCGATTGCCTTGGTACTTTTTGTGATGTAATAAGTTTTCAGTCTACATGCAATATAACGAGGGCGCTGATTAGCTCTGTGCAAATAGACAAACCCATTTTTCATGCCACAGTACTGTGGCAGCAGCCACTTCCTTACTGTTGTTTACTTGTTTAAGGACACCTTCAGTAATTTCCTCTGTCGTCTCAGCAAAAACAGAAGTAGCCACTGAACACACAGCATTTCAATAATATCCTGGAGCAAGACATAAACTGAAACAAGCAATACTGCAAAAAGTTTGTGCACACGTTGTTGCAAAATGCCTGAGGAAACCTCATATGGTTGACTCTCAGCATGCCCCGGCTGAGATTATTTGGCACCAAATCTAGAAAATGATTGTTTGAGATGATAGCTAAAGCCAGGGGGCACAAAGTGGGAGGAAAGGGAGAAGTTTAGAGTATGGCAGATTGATGGACATGGGATGAAAAAGAATGATCACTGACTGGGAGGCTGCGGGGATAGAAGTGGAAGAGAAAACAATCCAAAACGAAGTGAGCGGATGACAGGAGGAACACAGCTCTATCCGTCTGTAAAAGCAGAGCGCTGCTGAGTAGCAGACGCTCTGTTAATCATATATTTTAGAAAAAGCTAATATTTGCACCAGTGGTAGAAGTAGGAGTAGTGTCATTATGTCACTGAGTAATGCTTCAAAACTCAGATATAAAGTCATTACAGTTCAGTGGCCAAATCCCTTTTTTCACTGGTTTTGTGGTCCAAGAGCCACAAACTCTAACATGAGACTCTTCTGAACAGATTCACTGCTCTTTTTAAACTCCAATGTGTCACCACTTAACCAAGTAATTATGTTAAATCATTTAATTCTCACGGTATTCATCATGCTATAGCCATACTTTAGGTTGGTGCATAAATATGGCATCATCTGGCTCCTGTTTTTTTCCTTTTTGAGAGCTGACAGTATGCTCATCAGACCCTTCACAGTAAGCCAATAAAATATGGGTAATCTTATTAGATCCGTCATACAGACATCGCATACATAAATAAAATACTTTGGCGACTTCCTCTCAGCCGAGGGGGATTACCGCTCCTCCATTTCTATGACATCTATCCTAATTTTAGGATTTCTGACATGACTTCATGACACATTTTTATGAACTTTAGCACGTTGTTCAACTGGATGACAGGGAAATATACTGTTTCAATGTTATTCTAAACAGATACTGCGGTGAAAGAAATGATAGCAACAGGCCAGCAAATAATCAGGACCATTTCCATTTCCTTTGGTTCATGAAAGAAAGTTTTTTAACCAGACTCAAATCATGTTCAGTCAGTGTAACTCGCGGTATTATATATGTTTCTATATGTATAATATTCCATATACACATGGTTTATTGTTGAGGGATTTTTTAAAATGTACAGAACAGAAGGTTTTGAACGTTGAACAGGTTGTATATCGCACATTTGTGACTGAGAAAGTAATAAAAGACCCAAAGCGATGCCAAAGTCTAAAGTTTAAACAGATCAGGAGTGAACATGAACAACTGTCTGTACAAGTGAGTTCAGCCTCTAATGAGCTCATCATCTGTGAAGGCTGTATCAGCGGTGCATGCTGGGAAAGGCATGTGAGGAGACTCCCTCTGGATGAGTATGGGCTGTGCTGCAGACGGCTGTTCCAGCAGGTGGCAGCAGACACAAACCAATGCCTGAATTCCACTGAGCCACAGTTGTGCGGATCCTCAGTGTGACTGGAGCTGGTTTCAGTGTGGAATCCACAGTAAACCAGTCAAACACTGGAACTGTCCTTCACTTTACACACTATAGAGGTAGACATGATGAACTATGACTACTTGTAAAACTACTTTGCTCTCAGATGACACTATCTTTTTTGCACAAGTTATAATGAAAAGGAGAATTAAAGGATGTGTTAGACTGAAAAAATTAAATGTCACTATTTTTTCAGTACATCCAGGGTAAGTTCAGAAGAATCTGACGTGGTTCTCCTAGACTGGTTTTAAACATTTATTTTCAATGTTTGAATCTCAAATACTGGACACATTAAACATGCATATAACCCTGAATGTACAGTATATCTGTACGGAATCTCATTGACCATGAATGCCCTGTAGCAATCCACATGAGAAGCCAAAGACAACCAACGCTTGGCAACGACAGAACATAAGAGCACAGGAAGCAGCATGGAAGATAATTAATAGTAATGGGAAGCATATCACAGCCCCATTAGAGAGGTCATACCTTCAGGCTGCCCAAAGGCTAAAGCCAGAAAAGAAATTCAAAGCGAAAAAGGACTAAAAATGAGAAAAGAGTCAAAAGTGAGAAATCTGGACCGTATGCACATTCTTTCAATACTGTCCTCAATCTGCACGTCCACAAACAAGACAAAAGCACAGCGCACTTTTTAGTTCATCACATGTGGACATTTCTCATGATTACAAGCTGTCAAAGGGTCTAGACATGGTTTTGGATTGTTATTGAACAATGTTTCAGAAATAAATGATGCACTTTTTAATTAAGTGCAAAGAAAAAAGTCGAAGCGTCAATGAGTGTGTGATGTTTATTCATTGGAACTGCACTGAATTCATCTGTTTGAGAGCAGTGTTCTGGCATCTATGCACTCAGATGGACAGATACGGTTTATTCACCAATGCTACAAAGAACATTCTGTCAAATGACAACAGAGTTCTTTACGGCCGCAGTGGAAGTCTGTGAGGGGATTTACTGAGTGGGCAGTTGAAGCCGGAGCAGTGCCTCCACTGCAGCCCTCTGCTGGGAATAGTTCTCCATGATCTATGGAAAACAATAAGAGGCACCGTTGATGAGAACATTTCACCAAAGGCAGAACATCTCCTCCAACTTATTATTCTGCTCGCATCATTGAACAATTAACCAATCTGACACAAAGGGCTAATGAACGTACTTAACTCTCTCGCTCTGTCTCGGTGTTTGTGTGGCTGTAATTGGTTATCATGTTCTCTTTTTTCTTTTTGTCTCTAATGATCAGCTGTGTAAATAGAGTGTGTCACCTCCACACACACACACACGCACGCACGCACGCACACACGCACGCACACACACACACACACACACTCCTCTCCTGAGTCTTCAGCCACCACAACAGTATTACCACAGATATGATCACCCTGCTCTGCTCCTGGGGAAACCGCACAGCAGATAAATAGAACTAAGGTCCAGACACTATCTCCTGCCCTCACCATTTAGAAAGAGTCCACAGCCTCATGTATCTGGAAGTTCTCTGCAAACAAAGCAGTAGCTGGACAGCTAATCAAATCATCTATTGGCCTGGGACACATACTGCCTCACTTAGGCCAAGCTGCTGCACTTCTGCAGGCTTCTTGTCATAGGTTCAGGTTCTGGACTAGTTCAACTTGCCAGGATTCCCTCAGGCAAAAGTCTGGGCTTGGCTCACAGCTTCCACACAGAGGACTGCAGAGGGCTTTTGATAGGCTCCGACAGGAACACTTACTGCGATAGAAACAGACTGAAATGCACTGAGCAAAGAGATAATTCAATGAAGAAGAGACTGTGAGAAAGTGTCCTGCTTTCATTTTTAAGAATAGTATGCATATTCAAATTGTTCTACAGCATAATTGTTTTATTTAACACAATCCCTGTTTGCAGCAGCTAAATACTGTGCTATAGTATGGAAATGTGGATAAGAGCGGGAGCACTGGGCTGCATGCTTAGCAGTGTCTTACTGTCTGGTATTAGGCAAATGCTCTCTGCTTATGGAAGCATGATAAGGGATTATGTCGCCTCAAGTAACACCATGTCACCAAAAAGCAAGACAAGAAGCAATTCCAATGGAGATTTCTGACTAATAAACCCCCCACCCCCCCCCCACCAACACATCCTGGACTCCCAGTTTAATTCTGGTTTGCCAAGAATGCACAAATGAGACTTGTGGCTCCCAGCATGCATCTAACACATGTTGGAATATTGTTTCAGTGTCCGCCATCAGCCACAGCGCCACTTTAATTATTCACCTCTTCCATCTATTCCCCCTGCCTGTGAAGTGTAAATACCTCTGGTGTAATTTGCCCTGAAGTTCCTATTCACTGATTACCCCAGTAATCCCCCCCCACACACACACCTTTCTGAAACCAGCCCCTGCTCCAGGTCTCCCCCTGTTGCACTATGGATTCCCTGTCGGCTTGCTATGGGGAGATCGAACTCTAATTAAGATTGTTAATGAAGATTTAATTTTCCACTTCAAATGAGCCACTGAACTCTGAGAGAATCCTGAGCGTACCGCGTGAGTAAGAGAGCGTGGAGATGGAGGAAGACAGGAAGAGGAACGGGTCAGTGTAAAGCACAGGGACAGGTGGCATTAAAGTCTCGGCTGGTGGGGATTAGACCTTTTACTATGGACCCAAAGTTTTCCATGAAGCAAAGTTACACTAGCCGGAGTTTGGAGTTGTTGAAATCCCCCTCGTTCTGTTCGACATTGCTTATGCTTAAAAACTATATGTACTTGAACTGCAAAGATGCACAAGCACACGTTTTCAAGTGCACACTCCACACACTGAGGAAACACACACATACATACACACACACACTTGTACTCAGTCTGTGCTGAATAGCCAGAGGGATTCTGTGTGTGTCAGGAAGGTTCAAACAGAATGAGGAATCTCCATGCACTTGAATTTTATGCACACTCACGCGCACACATGCCAGCTCATGTGTCCTGTGATGCAATCCTGCAGCACATTCAGTGTGCAGCTCTCCAGTACAGTGTTAGCTGGAGTCATTCCCAGGTGTACGGCTCTAAAAGACCCCGTTTTATCTCCAGCTCCACCATTATACTATGATCAATTATGCATGCTGTAATTATTGACAGTGCGATGACAGTGCATCTCACCTAGAATGCTGCATTGCGGTGTCGATACTTGAGACAGACTGATAAACATATATATATATATATATATATATATATAAAAGTCAAGCAATAAGAATGGTGTTTGGGGTAAAAGCTGATGTGTTTCATCAGTTCGGAGGAAGACAATCGGTGTTTAAGCAGGTCAAAGCTTGGTTTGGCCCCTCTCACCCATCTTCACATATCTGGCCTCAGTGGAATGCTAGTTGGCCTTGAAAGTCTCCTAATTATGGGAATCCATAGGCACTGACATGGGAAGGGCTTGATCTTCAGCACACTGCAGTCGACTCTAACCCAATGACAAACACAGTTTTATGTAACACAACAGACTCGCATATTAACTGCTAATATGGCTCTCTCTACCCTTCTCTCCGTTTCTCCCCCTTTCCTGACTGGAGGCGGGTATTATCATTGTAATCAAGCGGAGACCCAGCTAACACGATCATTCTCTAAACCATCATGTAGAAATAATCCCCTCCTTCATATTTGATTATTGTAATAAATCTTTTTAACCAGCTATTCAGTCACACAGCAATGGCGAACATCTCCCCAATCCATCATTCAGCTGGGATGAGCGCTGCAGAATACAGGAGCACTCCAAGGATTGTTAAAGGGGCCTCGTATTATACGCTTGGTCGTGGCTGTCAGGTCTAGTCTGTTTGCTGCTGCTCTCCAGTTCAAAACCTCCTTTTTTTCCCTCCATTTTTTGGCCGGCGAGCAAACAGAGCACTCTCCCCCTCCATCTGAAAGCGTGACTGCTCTGCACAACTCGACGTCTGTCCTCTATTACTGACCTCACATCCCCTCATCGGCTTGGATCAGACCAGACAAGGTGTTCCTTCATTGTGCAGTGTGTGCACTACACACACACACACACACACACACACACACACACACACAGTGTCTGTGGTTTTGAAATTTCAAGGGGCCAATTTGACAAGGCACACCCACCTACTCACAACAAGACACATGCTCACACGGTGCACACACATTTGTATGCACCGCACAGCACATCTTTCAATCGCTCTCTCCCTCTGTCTCTTTGTCTTGCACGCACACACACACACACACACACACACACACACACACACACACACACACACACACACACACACACACACACA
>JAPTYQ010124234.1:0-16145 GCA_029814465.1 Ostorhinchus cyanosoma | reverse complement strand
CCCCCCAGCTAATTGCCAGCTTGTCATTTTAATTCCTCTTACCGCTCAATCTCCACCCCTCTCTCCCCACCCCACTACCTTAACACATCCACCTAACTTCTTCAATTAATAAGAAATTAAATGAGTGAGGAAGTGCCTACCTGAAGCCTGGACGTTAAACATAGGGACTTGTATTGTCCACAGTTGTGCCGTCTACTTGCTATATGTAAATACTGCTTAAATACAGTGCATTAATTATAACATAATACTCGCCACATATTGACTGATAAAACCCTATTATGCCATTCTACCAACTAAGCTGCAGGAGTAGGTGAGGGTGTCACTTTGTAGTGTGGTGCTAAGGACATATATAAACAGTGAAGATATGTACTGTAGATGTGGAAAAAGAATGAACATTTGTCATAAAAGCACTCATTTAAAGTCAGTTCACTTGAAAAACATTGCATTCTCTGTGGCTTAACTATTCGTGTTTCATCAGCATTAAAGTACAGTTACACAACATACTGAATGTGCAGATTACAGACACAAACACCTACAGAACAAGCACACACACCTATGCCAAAACAAGTCACTCACTGGTCTGACCATTGATTATGCTTTGTCGTGATCAGGTCACATTAAACCATAATCACCTTGGGCATTTAACAACTTGACTTCTCGTATGTTTCCTCCATTTAGACACACACACATGCACACCTTTGCCCTTACACACACAGAACGAGACACCTCTACTGCCGGTAAGGGCACAAAACCTCCTTGTTCCATTATTCAACGTCCTAATCAGCACACACAAACAAAAGCATAATCAATCACCTCTAGTCAAAACCGATAATCAGCGGCATCTTTCTTTTCATCTTCACTCATCACAAGCACAAATACATAAAAAATGAACTGCCAAATCAACATAAAAATATAACCTATGCTCTTGTACTAAATAACTTAAGTCTTATTTGCCATTTGCCATCTTCTGGAGCACATACACAAACAAACTTACAGAGAACAAACACAACAGGGATTAAACAGATTTGTCAGCAAATTGATTGACAAGTCAATGTCTTTCCAACCAATCTACTGTTGTGCCTCACAGTTTAAATAGATCCACTGGATATGCACTTAGCTTAAGTAAGTGCTCCAGGTTGTTGTGGTTGTATATAAAAAGGACTATTGTAAGCAGCCTCAGAAAAAATACATTTTTAAGGAGACAGAAGTTGGATGGACTGTTAAAGTGAAATGCTGAGAGATGGTAAATTCCTGTTGTGTTTGTGAGGTGCAATTTTTTTTTACATTTTTACTTTGTAATTCCATCAAAATGGGCCACAAAGGAGTTTTTATTGGGTCCCAAATTGTAAGAGTAACAACATTCAGGAAAAACAGAAGTAATTTTGAGATTAGAAATAGAGTGAGTGTGGTCTGTAAAAGTTTAGAAATGTTGACTCCATGGAAGCCATGAGAAATGTAGAGCGAGAGAGAGGCATCAGATGCAAAAGATGAAAACAATGCAAAAGACACAACATGATAAGGAGACACTGCTTTGATTTCCACTTTTATTCTACATTGTTTTGAGATTAAAGAAATAAAAAATAAATGTACACATTATACCATTTCTTGATATAGTTTTGTAAATGTTGGTTTCACATCGCTATAAAAATTACCTTTGAGCCCTTGAGCTCAAAAGATTTTAGAAAAATTGGTGATGTTGCTTAATTTTAAGTGTGATACTTACATAAGCCTTTTTTCTGACTTGATTGGATAGGTACACTGTCTGGAGGACTAATGGGTCCAGAGGAGCTGCTGCAGCAGAGGCTGCGCTGTGGTCAGGTCAGGGAGGCCCTGGGCATCCTGGAGGCCATGGACTTTAACACCATAGGAGACGAGTGTTACAGAGGTTTGACCTCTGTCGTCAACTACCTGCTGAGGCTGGAGCTGAACGCTGAGAGAGAAGGTGGAACACTTAGAATTAATACAGTACACATTCATTTTAGTTTTAAAGATGTAATTTAGGAGTTAAAAAACATGTTATACCTCAAGTACACCTGAAATACTTTTGATTCCACAGAAAAGGACGGCTATTATGTGTTTGCCTTGTCTGCGTTACTTCTCATAGAAAAAAATGACATGTTTCTTGTTTGTTTGCAGCACAACTGGAGGCAGCCTTAGGTGTGTTTTATGCCCCGCCTGCCCCTATGTCTGATACAGTGATTTTAGAATACAAAGATCCAATAAGCAAGTACGCTCGACGCTTTTTCCACCATCTCCTCAGGTAACTGCCTCTGCTGCACACTTGTACTTCCTAATTTGATCTCCTGAGGGAGAGAGCTGCTCTGTGTTTTGCTCCTTAGGGAGGTCAGAGGTCAGAATCAGCTCCAGCGCAGTGATCCTGGAGATTAATACATCTAAACCGCAACGGGAAGAGGTTAATACTAACACTTTGTTCCTCCATTAGAATACAATCATTGGTAAAGAAGGTAAATCAATAAAGCAGGCTTAGATTAAAACCACATCTGTCATCATCAGAATTTTCGTCACTAAGTAATAGGCAGACTTCAGACCTGACACATACACACATTATTAGATTTTGTCTGACATTTTAGGAAAATCTTTTTAAGGTATTAACTGAATGTTTTATTTAGTCTTTCAAAATATGGTGTGGATTCAGAAAACATGTCCAAAAATGTCTGGAGACATTTTCAACAATGTTCATAGTGGAGAACATTTTTTTTATTTTTTGTGCAGCTTAACCACTGCTATTTTAAAAAATGTCTAAAAAGGCAATAGCTCGTGAATTTCATCACACATACACACACAAATACAGCTTTGAGTCATTCATAACACAACGCACAACACATGCACCTGTTTAGACTGTTGTTTCATTTTCCCTTCTGCCATGAGAGCCTTTTGAAATGCCTGTTTGACTGAAATAGACCCTGTTGTTCCCACACACTGCTGCTCACTGCTCTCCATCCTGCAATTACCTGCCATTCCCTCGTTCTCTCTCTCTCTCTCTCTCTCTCTCTCTCTCTCTCTCTCTTCTCCCTCTCTCTTTGTAGCAGAGCTGGAGCGTTGTTTGGCATCCCTCCTCTTCTCCTCTCTTATCACCTACCTGCATTCTTTTTCTCTCCATCAACATCAAATGAATGAAGCCCCCCCCCTTTTACCCACTGCCTCTGCTTGTGTTTGTTTGTTTCATGTTGGCTCTAAACAGAGAAAGTTGAGGTGTTTTGTACAGGGACGCACCGCTCACTCTCTCTGTCTCAACCAGCTTTAATTTTGGATAATAGAAAGAGGTCTCACTACTCTCAGTTCAATTATTGACAGTTTTGTGTGTGGAGATTGGTGTGGGTGTGTTTGGATTGTAAAGTAGAGAGATGGATGTGCTTGGGCCTTCCGATGTTAGACAGAAATAGACAAATAGTGACCTATGCTTTTGATCCAAAACATGACTTCACACTGATGACTGAATTTCCTCTTTTTCCCAGATTGTCAGGTCTTGATTTGTGTCTTATTCGACTGACATCTTTGACATTTTTCTGCAGGCATCAGCGTTTTGAGAAGGCCTTCCTCCTTGCTGTCGATTTAGATGACAGAGACTTATTTATGGTAAGTTGATATCCCAACATCTGTTAAAACATGATAAATAGATCGGCTGCACTGCATCAAACCCAACTTTTGATCTTTTTAGTACCGTTGAATTTTGTGAAGTTGGATATTAACACTTTCAAATCCACAAAAGTTGGGATGTTGTGTCATATATAGATAGAAACCTAAAGCAATGATTATTAAATATAAACCCATATGCTGTTTAAAATAGAAAACATATATGTTTTAACACAGGAAATAAATGTAAAACTAAGGTACTTTTGAAACTGATGGCAGAAACACATCTCCAAAAACTTGAGATGGGGATGTGAGAAACATTTAGCATCTAATTAGGTTAAAGCTATACTGTACGATCTGGCAAGTTTACACTTTTCTTTTGTAATCTTAAAATGCTCCTAATAAGCATGAGGCAAACTAAAATGTTAAAGGAATCCACCAGGTTTTGACACTCAAAAATGTTTAAGTCTCATATATTTCTGATAAAAGCCTGATAAATCGTTTTAGTCGGACCGAATAAGATGATTGGCCGAGCTTCCAGTCTGTCATTTGTTGCCATGTCCCACATTGATTACTGGCATCTCTGAATCTGACTCCATTGACCCATTTCACTCATGCTGCTCCTCTTGTCAAGGGATATGAAAGAATAGGACTCAAATGCAAGGTGCTAAAGGGAAAAAAACAGATTTATTAACAGAAACAACAACCAACTGGAAGAAAACCCAATTGAAGCAGTCAGAGTTCAGTGAATGAAGGATGGTGATAAAGTCAGGGTTATTATGGGGTGATGAGGTGCAGTGAAGATAATGTTCCAGCGCTGCACAGCCACAGACAAGACCCTTAAATTCAACTCCTAATGAAAAAGGAGCCATGACTGTGCAGTGCGCAGCAGGTGGATGATGATATGTCTAATTGCTGAGGGAGGGGTCCACGGCCACGCTGGAGTGGACCGTGACACCTCTGCCACTACCTCAGCTTTCCACCGCATGTGTCAGGGGAGGAAGGGAACGTCAGGTAGGAAGCAGGTGGGACTTTGTAGGGAGGCGGGCTGTTCGTGTTAAAATTTTTAGTTAGTGCTGTGCAACATGCCAGATCGGTAGGTATAGCTTTAATTGGCAGCAGGTGAGTAACAGGATTGTTTTAAAAATGTGCATCTTAGAGAGTTAGAGTCTTATCGGCAGTAAAGATTTGCAGAGGAAGAATTCAGTTTTTATTTGCAATTGGCACAATGTCACAACTTTTGCGGAATTAGGGGTTGTAATATTAAAAAAGGCATGGCAATACTGTGCAGTAGTAAAAAGTACAAAAGCAAGATGTTTTTGCCGTGGAGTTTTCAACAGATTCTATGGAAAGTGGATCAAAAACTCTAGAGTACCAAACACGGGCACTTAAATGTGCAAAATCAGATTAGCATTTTTATTCATAACATAGCTCACTTTGAATGGTGGTGTGCAATCTGTCATTGATTAATGCTGTCGAAATTAAGAGTATTGATTAATGTTGGATCACGTTTCATCAAAATATCATTCAAACCCATTCTATACAATAACGTATGTATCAACTGATTGAAGGAATGACTTCACGTCTCTTTCTTCCTTAAAGTGAAATATAATATGTAGAAACAATGCACATTGTGTAGCAGCAGTACCGTCACTCAAACATCTATGTGGAGCTAATGAAACCACAGCAGAGACATATGAGCGACGGGACTGAACCAAAGACTTGTACTGTTTTAAAGAAAGTAGAAAGTATGGCTTTGAAATGCTCATGCACAATATAGATCCATCATATCATTCCCTAAGTGTCAAAGATTGCTGGATGAATGATTAAGTGTCAGACCTTAAAAAGCACAAATGGGTTGTCATTTTAAAACCATCTTCTAAAGATTACTTTAGAATGTTATTTTTTAGAAATAAGTTACTTTTCACTACCAACTGTACCTGATTATTTTAATAATAAAATGAACCCAAGTATTAATCATTATTTTAACACCAAAATGTATTTTGTGTAAATATTATCATCACTAAAGTATGAAATGAAAATATAGGCTACTGTACATCACAATATTTTGCAAAATCACAGAGAAAATTACAAATTGTGTAACTGTGATCAGTGGCATTTTGATATTGTCTTTTGGCCAGAATAGGGAAGAAAATGATGTCATTGATAAGAATAATCCTCTCTACCATGCAGAAATTGGCTAATGTATCAGTTAAAGCTATTCTAATTCTTCCTTCACCCTTACACCAGTGCTACTTTGACTTTCAACCCATGTGTGTGTGTTGTGTGTCAGAGAGCAGGTGTGATCTCAGTATGGGCCCCTGTCTTTTCACAACCTCCATGGCCTCAGCCCGGCCTTTTCCCTTTCCTCTCATCCTCCCTCTAACTTGCTTTATCTTCCACTCCACGCTGAAATGCTCTTCTATGTGTTTGACCCCCTTTTTCACTGGGCCCCCTTTACTCCATGCTTCACCAACACCCTAGACATTAATACACACACACACACACACACACACACACACACACATATACACACAATTGCTCCCTCAATCACACTGATAGCACTGGTTCCAATTCCCTCCCCACTAAGTAGTGCTGCTGGGAAGCCGAATTGAAAAGGTGGAGTCGAGGCTTTGGACCTTGAAAGAGTGTAGGAAGGAGGGGCAGACGAGATGACAGGCAGAAAAGAATTCACAAACATGCAGCATTTTGACTTTGTGTAAATTATGTGAAGACTTTTAAGACTGTGTATCACTTTTCTTTTTTCAGTCTGTAAATGGATCATCTCATACCTTAAAAATGAGGATCTTCTCCTACAGTTTTGATCTCCATGAATCATTATGAGATATAAAATGACAAATTAGGGGCTTGGCCAAAAAACTTTTTGCAAACATTTTATCAGTAATATTTATGAAGAAACAATAAGCAACACTATCTACTTTTACCTTGCAAAGTGCATCAAGTAACCTCAGTAAATAACCAACACAACACAGACTTAACCACACACAAGTATTGCATACAGTGTTGAGTAAATATATGTGGGGGTTTTTTGGGTCTCATTTTTGAAAGTTTTACACTGACAACCTTCTACATAATTTTACAGATAATTCACACATGCTAAGAAGAAAAAGTCCAAAAACTTGTTTGTATCTTGTGCTATTTATTTACACTAAATAAGAAAGGAAGTACAAGTAATATTGTAGAAGCTGTTGAAAATAAGATGCACCTTTTATCCGATGCAAAACAAATACATATCACTACATACATACATGCCACTGCAACCCATTGAATGTAACCTTGACCCCATTTATGTAAAGTCAGTGTCTGCAGTGGTTTGTCACACTGCACAACTGAAGTCACTCCAATTATGGAAATGACTCAGTGAAGATTAGTACCTGTTTCTTGCTGCTACAAGTATGTGTAATTTAACCTGGAAAATAATCTTTGTCTTATTTAAAGTCTCTCATGGCACATTTACTTCCACAATTAGAACTGTCTTTGTTATGTTACTTTTCTGTATGTGGTCTGTTTTCGAATGGGAAAGTGTTTGTTGACCAGGACTCAGTGGAAGGAGAGTTCTACTGGGAGTTTCCTGGATAAATAATAACTTTAGGGGGTTGAATTGTCACCTTCTTGGCATTATAATACTGCAACTAACAGTGGGAAACTGAGCAAAATCAAACCATACGCCACCAGGCACTGTCACTTGTTGGTCAACTTAATATTTTTATATCAGTGCCTGTTTTTTTTTTTTTGGTTACGTCTTTTTTAACAGGGAGATTAATAAAAGAGACACTGACATTTCACCCTTTGCTCTAATTAGGTTGTGTTGTTGCTTTAACCTGCTGGTTGGCTGATTGAGTTGGGGTGGAGGGGGTTAATGAGGGCAACCCCCACCCTTCACCAAACCCTTGACAACTTCCAACTTGCCTCAGGAACTCAATAACGCACCACTGACTTGATAAAATACACTGAAAAACACACACACACACACACACACACACACACACACACACACACACACACACACACACACACATAGATAAGATGCAGATCCTCACCTCTTCTAGAAATGCCCAGCATGATACACCGCCCCTACATCACCCAGCCCCCCCCCATACCCATTGTTTAACAGCTAACAATAGAGGCCCTCCAAGCCTTTTACAAATAAGAAACCTTTTGTTAAAATGAAACACTTTAGTGTCGGGCTAAATTGAGGGGGAGGAGGAACCGGTGGTGATGGTGGGAGGAGGGATGGGGGGGGCGTGATTTGGCAAAGATGGTAGTAGGGGGTGAATGTAGAGGTAATAGTAGGGGGTAAGTGAGTCGTTTGCATTTTTTTTCATAATTGGTGCTGTTCTGTAGCTCCCTAATTAGCCTTTGATAATGAGTTGATAATGTAACCAATTAGGTCATTCGTCAGCCAAGTCAAGCCGATGACAAGTTTTTTTTTTTCCTCCCCCTCACTCCCCTTTTCCTCCCTCTTCCTCGGTCTTTGACTCTTGATGTAGCTTGTTAATTAAATCAAACTGTGTGATAGCCGAATCTGATGACTGGTCTTTTGTTCCCCAATGAGAGCTTATACTGTTTCTTGTTAGATACGGTAGCAGTAAGGCAAGCTGCGTCTGTTGGCTTCACCTCCTATCTTCCTCCTCTATCTGACGCCAGGCCTAGCGGCGCTGCAGGAGGAGAGGAGGTATCGCACATCTTCGGGAATAAGCTCATTGTTGTCGCTCAGATGAGTAATTAGCGTTATTAAAATATTAAGTCCTTAACACCAATCTGATAGAAGTGTTACACAAGGTTCCTGAATAACAGGTGTGTAAGAATGTCCAGGGATTACAGTATATCTATAATTATTGCACATCTAGTTTTTTCGTGCATGCATATGCTTTATGTTTTTGCATTATGTCCTTTTGAGGCAGGGAGCAGTGAAATTAGCACTAATTCAATCACACGGATACATGATGTAACCTTTCATATAACGGAACAGATAAATATCAATCGCTGCTGTTTGTGAAATCACAGTTTGGTTTTGGTTTTGCCATGAACCAGTATTCAGCCTATGTGCCTACATATCCCTAGCTTTTTGTCCCTTTGTATTTTTTTTTTTATTTATCTACAAATGAATAGGAAGATTCTGACCTAAATTCTCTGTGGCAATTATTGTTACAGGCTTTAGCGGACTAAATAATAATATCACTTAGAGAACATTTCCACCCAACACTGTGATGCTGGTTTTCACCACCTTTATCCACATGCAACAGGTTGTTGCCCTTTCTCACAGGGTTGTTTAAAAGCATTGTGGGAAATGTAAGACATCACTACATTGATTCTCCAAGTTGTTAAGAATAGAAAATGTTCACACCTTGGTTCTTACTCACTCACAAATCCTGCTCACTTGACATTCAGTCTGTTTTACTAACTGGAGAGAATGCAGTTGACAAGATGGACACTGAACATGTACATACGTTCACAGACTGTATGTACTTACTATATTTAAATGATCAGACAATAACCCATCATGTCAGATTGTCAACATACACGTACATGACAGACACAAGTCGCTCTATAAATGTGTACCACTCTGTACCAGTTACACTAATCCCTCATTTATTTGGAAGTATCCCAAATATCAGTCAATATTGGGCTCTTAGTGTCCACCTCTCTCCCTCCCCTCCCTAAAAGTGGCCCACTAAAACGGCCCTCTTTATCGGTGCGGTTAGCTGGCGCGCTGCAACCCCTAAAGCTCTTATATAAATAAGATTAGTGTCGCGTTTGAGCGTCAGGGAATAAGAGGTGTAATATCTGATGGTTTTATATGCAGTATTATTGTTATCCCTTCTTAGTCGGGCTGATACTCCTCTCTCTTTCGCTCTCTCTCTCTCTCCCTTGCTAGTTCTCAAATTGTCTCTCTCTCTCTCTCTGTTCCTTCGCATTTGTTCATTCGTTTATTCTTTCTTGGGGTCTCTCTCTCCAGATTCAGACAGTATTATGAGGAGCTAAGCTGGAATAAAGCGCCCCAGCATCAGATGTTCATATTGTTCTGTTCTGTCTGTCATACAGTCCCTCTCTTTCTCTTTGTCTCTCTGCCTCTCTCTCATCGCCTCTCGCTTGTATGAAAACCCTTTTTGTGAATTTTGCTTTTTTTCATCTTTTATGTCTTTTTCTCCCTCTCCTCTCTCTCCGCCCTCTGACTTACTTTATTTTTCTCATCATTTCACTGTACTTCCCTTCTCTCCTCCTCTCCTGTTTAATCTTTTTGCTGCTCTGTTTGTTATCAATTAAGAAGCCTCACTCATACCTAATTGAGGGGCCATGTTCCCGTTCTCAGGGGCTGAATTAGCCACCTCAGTCCTGGGAGCCGATTTAGCTTCTTTTGAGGCCATTTTGTTGTCGGCCATTTTCACATTTCCTCCTAACTCCTCGCCACAGAGGCCAGGCACCACACTATAATTACCCAATCTGTTACCATTCATACTCTTCAATTTCAGCCACTCTCTCTCTCATTCTCTCTTACTCCCCCTCTCTCAAACCTCTTGCTCCCCTGCCTCAATCTCTCGCTGGTCCCCACCTCTTTTGGAAACCAGCACCCCCCTTTTTTCCTCTGGGGGTACAAAAGCAGAGTTACAATATGGGGGTATTAGGGCCGGGTGCAGGCTCAGCTGGGGGCTGGCTTTAGCCAGCTGAGGGTTATCCATGGTGAGCCCTGAGTCACGGCACTGATGTCCTGTGATGTCGCTGAGGCGGAAGACTTTCCTTAACACGCTGTACCCTTTGATGGGCCCTCGGGCCCTCCATTCAGCCCAAGGAAACCTACGACCCTGAGTAGCCCCTCGTTGTGCTTTGGGATTGGAAATGAATCACCCTGTGTTCAATCAATTTAGGAGGATGAATGTTGCAAAAACTCAGTAGCGGAAATTGGGGGAATATTATTACATCTTCATTATTAAAAATCTAAAATTATATATGAAGTTTCAATAATTGTTGTAAAGACTAAGCTCTATTTTTTCCCATTGCATCTATCCATTGTTCACTTCTGAGTTTTTTTATAGACATTTATAGTCCTTTTATCATCATTGTACTTAACCACCCAGAGCAACAGCTAGGCCGCCCAGCAGACTGTCTACTTTTCCTTATCATTTATTTACATTCATTTCTAGTTACATGAATTTCTTTATTCTGTTTTACTGTTTTATATTGTTTTTCCTTTTTGATCTTATTGTTATATGTGCATAATTTATCTCAGTCTACTGTGGTTTGTTATCGTATCAATCATCTGTGAAGGGCTTTGAGCAGTACTAATCTGCCTGAAAGGTGCTACACAAATAAAGTGTGACTGATTGATTGAGGACTGACACTTTACCAACACAAACCAGTCCAACCTTTACTATAGATGAATGTCTGTCTCTTACATCTACTGCCTCTGTTTGCCCAAAGTATATGCAATGCATCCTGCAAAATAGTCTGTCATAGAAGAATGCAGTTTTCAAATGGATCTGATTTATTAAGACCGCAGTTTATTGAGAATTAATTTGTATCTTTAAACCATGTAAATTAACCTCAGCCTTGCTTGCTGCCTGGAGGGCCTTGAACAGGAACAGCTGTCTGATGTGGTGTGGTTATTAATGAACACTATGGTAGCCTTGAGCTTTAAATCAACCGCCCTCAGACATCATTTAGCAATATTATCTCTCTTTATGGCTGTGTGAGTCTCAAACAGAGAGATACAGAGCAGACACACTGTTTCCAATATTGTCACAGGCTCATGTAGTAATATGCTCGGCTGGATATGTTTCTCTGTAAAGAGAGAATACCAGCGTTTCTAAAAGGTGAACAGTCTCTCGCCTCCTCTCCCACTTTTGAAATGTGACAGATAACATCCCCCTTAGTTCAAAACCGAAGAGACGAGGGTGGGTGGGGGGTGCGAGAGCAGGCTGATTTCAAAGTTTTTTGAGGAAACGGCATTTCATCCAACCGGTGGTCTTTCTGATGTTGGGCTTCAAACAGCTCATTTTTTCCTGTCATTTCATCTGTTTCTTCCTTCTCCTTCCAAACACTGGCCCCATCCCCCCAACCCCCACCCCAAAAAAACTATTGTCATTGGAGCCTAGATTCATTTTAGATTAACGTTCACGTTTCTTTCTTTCTTCCATTACCTTCAAAGGACCTCCATTATGTTGCCAGCGATAAGGATGAGTTGGTGCTAGCAGATGTGGCCAAGAGGAAAGCTAATGAAATCGAGGCCCAAGCCAATGCAGGCAGTGGTAAGAAAATAATCATAATGTCTGACCAAAAAGATGCCAAATATGACACATAGCTTCCCTTACATCTCACATGGATGCTTCATAACCTCAGTAACACAGGCAGTGACGCCACTGATACATCCTCAGGCTCAGTAACAACACATGGACATATTTTAGGACGAATAAGGTGCTTTACATTTTGTTTTCTTGTTTTGTTTTTTTTTTCCAAAATTAGCTTTAAAGCCTTCAAACTCATACTAATGAAAAACGCTGAAGGCAATAAAGTTTCCTGAGGAACCTGCAAAGGGAGGAAAACCAGGGAAGGCCCTTTTTTTTTTTTTTTTGTCATTACTACGGGCTCTGCTGCTGCCCTTTGACAAACACTCCTGAAAGTACATACCAGAGAGGATCAAGCCGAGTTCCTGATTACACACACACACACACACACACACACACACACACACACACACACACACACATGCACACAATTCCTCACAGAAGCTTAGAGGGCCGACATGGGAGCAGAAAACATTCAAATTTGTGAGGGAACTAGATGAACATGTCTGAGTCCTTCATTGGTGCTTAAAACATACCACAAGGCTATGCGTGTCCATATGCATGTGTGCGTGTTTGTGTGTGTACTCTCAGACAACCAAATGAGGCAAGAGAGGTATTTAACTCCACTGTATAAGGTCAAACCCCTGAGGCGGAGTGTCTGCATGTTTGTGGGTGAATGTAAATGAGCCTCTGAGTAACTGTGAGGCCTGTTTGCATGCAGGTGTATTTTTTTTTTACTAATGTAACACGCGCGCTCCTCTTCATAAGCCTCTTAATTATGTCCTCGATGATTTACCTCCATCACCTGCAGCACATTCTATCCTTGGACAACAGCAATGCACAAGAAAGAAGGAGGGACAGAAGAAAGAAAGAACGGAACGAAAGAAGGGCGACAGGAGGAGATGAAAGGAGTGGAAAGAGTCAGGGAAGTTAGGAAGGAAGAAATGTACAGAAAAGTAACAGAAAAAGGAGGGACATTTGAAGAAAATAAATACAATAAAGGCTAACTGAAATGTGAAATAATGATGTAGATAATTGAGACAAGTAAAATGATTATTAAAAGTGAAATAGAAATGTTAACAAATCACGTGCAGAGGCAGACACATGTGATGTAATGGTAACACACACAGCAAGAGCAGCATTAGAAAAATTACTTCTGACATTTTAAAGGTGCAAGATTACTAGCTGCCCTTTTAAGATCCGATAAGTTCTCAAATTATTTTAGTTTTCTCAATAAATGTACTTTTCTCACAAATGCTTTTAACAGAGTACTCAAACTGAAAAGTCATTCTTACATGGTGAAAAGATACAAAACCACAGAATTAATGTCATAATCTACACAAACTTTTTTCCAAATGTATCTGGATGCAATTTTTTTAGAACTCCAAACGTGTTGAATCACAGACTGTATATAATAGTGTGTATAATTACTCATTTGAATCTGAACTCCCTTTTTGAAAAATGTAGTTTGGAATTTGGCCACTGCCATGTTAGCTTTTTAGTGTCAGAAGTGACCATATTTGGACAAAAGTGGTCAGAAGTAATGTTAAGTGGTAGCCTACTGACATGGGAAAATAGAAAACATCATCAAGCATTGTGTAACAAAGTCATTATACAGCCCAGTTAGTGGAACCCGTTCACCACAAGTACAGCTGAGCTGTCAGTCAGTCTTTTATTTAGTAAACTGAACCTCCAAAGGTACAACCTGGCAGGCCAGTGAGCTGTCATACAGACCTTTTCATTAAAGCACAACATAAGAGACGGTGAAGCTTCTATTTGACCTGAGATCAGATTAATGGAGAAAGACAAAAAAGATGGACCAGATCATTTATTTGAGTTTTTAAATCAAAGAGATCAGAATGAGTCTTGGGAAAAAAAAAAGATTTTTTATAGAGAATTCCAATGCAAGTCTATTGGAGCCAGGGCATTTTTAAAGCCAGTTAGAGCTAATCCCAGTGGCTGTCAGTTGTATTACACCTTTAGGATACTTCTGTATTGGCTTCATTTTGGAGCCATGGTCCTTGTCTTTTCTTTCAATCCAAAGTGTTTTTTCTCTCAGTAAGTGTAACAAATTACAGTTGCATTTATTTTATAATGGATTTTTATCTGGCAATGAATTGGTCCTAGATGTTCCCCACCCTTGCACGATGGTAACTGGAATAGGCTCCAGCATCCCTGCGACCCTCTTGAGGATTAAAGAGTTCAGAAAATGAGTGCATATCATTTAGGTTATGTAACACTGTGACATATAACCAACCCAAAACTGAAGGAGAGGATATTGACACTGTTTTCCATCCAAAGTTCATGATGGTTAAACTGATGCCTTGTAGGGGACAAAATGTTAGTCTTCACAGTGTACCTTACAACATTGTAGAGTTAACACTTGTTTTAAGGTTAGGTTACAGCTAGCTTAAGGTCAGGGTAAGGGTTAGGTTTAGGGATTATGTGGTTATGGTTAAGGTTTGAACAAGTCATCAGGAAATGAGTGTGAGTCAATGTAATTAACTCCTAATTGGGCTTAATATACTTAGAATTAGTGACATTGCATGTGTGTCCTATATGCTGTGTGTCAACGTTCAGACCAACAAATAGAACATTTTAACAGAGTGAAAAAGACAGGTCATAAATAATGAGTGGCTCCTGTCAAACGGAGGCCTCCAGTGAACAGGTGTCTCACTTTACATACACACAAATAGATTACATACATGTTTTACTAATGTGGAGGTAGGTGCTCCCCCAGTTTATTTAATATATAGATTTTTCTTTGTAGATTTGCCTTAGTGAAGTTGGAGTAAAGACAATAAATGACAGTGAAAACAAGTAAATGATTTGCTCACCTCATTGTCTGCAAAGGGAAATTTGAGCTCTGTGTTTTACCCATCCCAGTACATCAGGAGTAGTGGGCGCCCCGGGGAACAACTCCAGACCTAAAACCAGTACTTTGGTTCAATACACTGAGAGAAGAATGAACCTACATATTTGTTTTTGTTGGTGGGAAAACCAGAGTACCCAGAAAAAAAAACACATGCAATATTGGGAGAAAACCAAACTCTGCACAGAAAACCTCTCCTCTAACCCAGAAACGTCTTACAAACTCAGTATCAGGAGTGTTCAGTGGATTATCAAATTACATGAAGCACATTTCAGTTATAGATGCAGCTTTTTCCTTTAATAGAACTGATACCTGAGGTTGGAAATACTTGTGTATTTAGTTGTTTTGTGTCATTGTGAAATAACATATTTTAATTCATTACCACATTTTGACGAGCATCAGTTGTTGTCCGTCCTTCCACACTGACTAAACACACACTGTGTCTTCGTCCCACCCATGCAGCGACAATAACCTTTAGCCCCAAGTGATGAACTGTCTCACGCACAAGACACTGAAATTTGTTTGTATTGAGTCACTTTCACATGCTGTAAATCAAGCTGGTCAAAGACACATGCAGTTATGTCAATATGTGTGTGTTTACAGACAGGCGTTTGAAAAAGGGTCATCCTGCATGAACAGACCATTCATTATGTGTGTAGTCATGAGTGGTCAAACAAAAAAGGAGAAATTAACCTGTTTTCTAATTGCAAATGAGGTGTTCCCAACAGTGACATCCTGTTGCCGTCCTCTACAAACAACAAAAGACTTTAACATCATTGATGCAAATACACACAGAAACTTAAACATGCACACTGCTACACTACTTTAAGATGCTATATGTAACAATATATGATTTATAAATATAATAGTTGATGATGTATACTCTGGAAACAATTTGATTTCTTAATTATAGATGATCCTTAATCAATGATGGCAGTTGTATTGATGTGTAAAACTGATGCAACAGGTTGTATTGGACTGAATATTGCATTTTTTAAGCTTCACATGCTATATAATAATAACTTTTCTTCAAAGTCAGTCATTTTATGTTATTGATTAAAATATTCATAACTGCAAAAATCTATTGCAGTAAAATAAGTGCATGTCATTTCACCCACTTTACTTTTTTTGGATGGTCACTGGTTTCACATACAGTCATGGAAAAAATTATTAGACCATTAACAGTCATCAAAAACAATGGTTATGTAATCAAGTACTAACTTCTGTGTGTATCATTTGACTAAAACAGAGAGAAAAGAAAACATGGAATGAATAAAAGCACTGTTCTTATCAGTACAATGATGTAAGAACTGAAGTGATTTTGGTTATTATCAAGAAAACCATGGAAAATGGATAGATATCAGCTCTGAAATTAA
>JAPTYQ010124198.1:0-33884 GCA_029814465.1 Ostorhinchus cyanosoma | reverse complement strand
ATCTTAACCATCAAGTAACATTAGAAAACTGTCAACTGGAAAAGTAAACAATTTTCTACTTTACTGATTCTCACTAAATTTCCTTTTTTTTCTCTATAGTTAAAACAATTTGTTCAATGAATTATTGCACAGAATAACTGGAGGGAATTGATTTGAGAAAACTTTGTAAACTAATTTAAAGCTGCAATGTTTCTTAGTTTCTTGACATTATTGGGCTAAAATACCTTTCAGCACATTATAAATCAAGTATTTTGAGAGGTAACAATAATGAAGCATTTTAATTACGATCGCCTTTCAATAATCTAATGACACCTTACAAGGCAAAGTTAAAAACAGCAATAGAGAATAATTTCCCGAAATAATAAAGCAGTTATACACAAGAAGTAAAATTAGCTTGGACGGGTCAAAATTCTACCCGTTACAGGAGGTTTCGGGCACTTGCAGGCGTTTTCAGACATATAGTGGGGTTGAATACATAATTGGCAGCTGTAATTACAGATTTCAGTTCAGGTTTCATCATATTTGATTCTTTTGCTCCAGAACGTGGCCTGAAACAGACGTTAGGAAAGAGGTTTCACTTTTCCACAGCAGTGTGAAACAGCATCAGGTCATCTATATTTAGATTGAGTGTTTTGATTTGGGCAGAAAGGAGAGAGCTGCAGATGGTAGGTGTGTCTTTCCAAAGAAACTAAACCACCTAATGTCACTGTTTCCAGTTTGTCAGTGATGGAGCTGGAATTACAAAATACGAAGAAGTCGTACTAGACAAAAGAAAAGTGAGTGAGGCTTAGATTGACTGACAACGGATGTGCTACAGTATCACTTTCAGATTCTGTTCATAGGAATGAGCAACTGATATCAGTGTAGTGAACATTAACAGAATACTACACGAAGGCGCTGTACACTGCAGGGCGTGTTTGTCTGCACACAATGCTCAGGTCAGGTTAATTTGATAGTCTCTGCTCCTGACAAACAAAATAACATTTTCAAAGTCTCAATCTCTGTATCTGAACAGTTTGTACAGTACCTGCTCCAGTGTGTGCTGCACTGAACTGGAAAGAAAGCAGGAATTTCTTGGAAATGTTTGTTAAAGCTCAAAGACAATGAAAAGGTGTGTCACCCAGATTACTGCTCATATTACAGGAATCACAGGAGTTGTTGTCCCACAGTTTTCGGTTGCTGAACTTTGGATTTACCTTTGAGTCATAACCACTGATATAAAAAAAAATATTTTGATTCCCACAGGTTGCACGAAGCTTTGGTCTTGTTTTTTCTGAGCTGTGATAAAAGATTTCTGAAGAAATTGACTTGATGAAATATTAGTGAAAGCTTATTATTCTCTTTAAATCAATTTAGAGCACTGCTTTTGATTTGAGCTGTTCTTGCAGTGTAAGAGCTAGCCCTGGCATGAATATACCCAAATAAAACCACATGACAACTAATCTACCAATAATGGATTCATGGGGCAATTCACTAATGCATATTAGCTCTATGGAAAAAGATGTGTAGGGAAATTCAATACAGACATCCTAGTTACAACTGCAAACACTCCATTACAGTTGCCACAGGGAACACCTCATTAAAAGAAACCAACAGGAGATTCAGTTTCATGTGAGGGATGGCAATCAATAGCAAAAGGTAGAGAGTGAAGCTATTCTTGGTTTCTATCAAGAGGCTTCTGACTCTTAGTCAATAAACAGTCTGAGCCTACTTCCCAAACACAGACGTCTCCAAATCTGAGCTGGGAAGATGACATTTGGAGGAGCAGGAAGGCAGTGATAAAGGCCAGAGAAGGAGACACAAAGAGGGGTTTTCCTTCTGGAATAATCACGCCTACAGTCTAAAATTCGCATATTGAAAAAGGACAAAATAAGCCTTGAGTGCATCAGAATCACAAAAGGACTTCATAAAAGGGGGAACTACAGTAAGAGATCAAAATCTGTCATACTTCTACACCATTAGTGCTCTGTCCAGATTTATAAAAGCTATAAAAGGAAAAATAATCAGGAGTGTCTGGATACTAAAGAATGTAGGTCTACAGCAGCGTGACTGTGACTCTTTATGATCCTGATGACAAAAGCAGATGAGGTTATGGAAGGCTTCTGCTTTTCAAACTCCAGGCTGGGTCACTGTCTGAAGTTTTTGGGCAAAGCTCCCCGCCAGGAGCCAACGTGATGTCAGTGGACTGTATCCTTTACAGTAACAGACAATCAGGGTGGCCAGAAGCGCCATTAGTGCCCTTTGTGTGGAACAATTTGAAGTGAGACCCCACTTGACCAACACCTACTGAAGCTAACATCAATTCTGGGTTTGTGTGACAGTCAGAAAAAGACACCCGCATGCATCAAGCTGAATCCGACTGAGGTACGTAGAGGAAGTTCGACTCAGTGTGAGTGAGAGAACAAGGGCCCCTCTGACAGCAAAGAAATCTATATGCAACTCTGCACTTCACTGCTCTCTCCTGCATGATGCATAAACTGAATCATCCCTTTCACTCCCTACACAGACGTGATAGTGTGCTCCGGCTCTAGATGATACTTGCCAAGTTCTATGTCTATGATCTTCTCCTAAATCTAGAGTTCCTTTCGAATATCAGCCCCCAGTTTTACATAATCACTGCATACACCACACTTTTTCCTCCAAATACATACAGCTAGTGATTAATGAACTTAAACCTGTATACTTTTCCTGCTCTTGGTTAAAATGGCTAGGTCTATGTGTAGTAAAATAAAAGTATGAGTAGAGTGTTTAAAATTAAGACCTGTGAAATTCTGACAAAGATGCCAATATATTGATATGTATTTCCACACTTAGGGTCTGGGGGGGGGGGTCTACCTGGCCAATAGAGGGAGTAGTGAGTCACTCTGTCAGTCTCCCATGGTGAGAAAAACTAATAACATAGGGCCAAAGTGTACGAAAGTGATGAGATTGAATGAATACTGCTAAGAAAGAACTTTTAGAGTTAATGAAATGGCAAAATGCTAAAAACTGGAAGCGTTGTATTGTTTTCAGTATTGGACAAAGCTCGAAATGAAAAAATGGAGTTTGATGCTGAAATAGCAGCATATCTTCTACACAGGTTTGATTAGGTTTATGAAGCTATAAAGTCATTATGTGATGTTATTATCTTTGATAAGTGACTTTTTATTGATCCACAGTTCAGACTAAACTGGACTGTTCTGATGTTGTTTGGATGATTCCAAATAGATCTTTAGTGCAGCTATTGATGACACAAAACATACAGAAAACAGAGGTGATTTGTAATTTTACAGAGCTAAGATAACAGAGCTATAATATGAACTACTAGAAATAGTGACCAACTGTCAAAATAACTGGCTGTAGGTTTTGTGCAAACAAGAAAACTTGATAAGAGCGCAATCTAGATATGGGTACACAATGAGCTTTAAACTTGGATAAACAGGGCGGGTGAATAGTGTTGATTCATTGGAGGTTTTCGTAGTCGTGTATGTTCTGGTAGATAACTTGCTCCGGCTCTTAAGGGTTTGGAATATCAATAAAACAAATACCCCTTTAAAATGTGTGAATATACAGTGAGAACTTCACATATGATAAATGAATTGTAAGTTCGGCCACTAATACCACATTTCCACTACACGCTACCAGCTCGACTCGACTCGACCTGGACTTTTTGAAGTTCCATTACATAAAAGAACCTGGAATCTGGTACCTGGTACTACTTTTTTAGTACTTGCTTGGCCAAGGTTCCAAAACAGGTGAAGAGATACTAAAATGTGACGTGTAAACACTGCAGACCACTGATTGGTCAGAGCGTTGCTTCTGCGTCATTGCATCATCAATGCATGACAAAATGTTTTTTAAAAAAACAGATTCATAAGTTTACAGTAAATACACTGGCAGGTTAATCCATGATGACAGTCTGCAAAATGATTGAGGAGGTTTGAGGCATAAGGTTCTCTCAGTGAAAACAATAGCAAAAAAGCCGTATGAAGACATCATGGCATGAGATCACTGATCGAATTGTTTGCAAAACGCACTGATGGGAATCTGATTTATCTATATCAATTTTAGTGACAAACACTTATTTCATTTTAGTGAAACAGCAGAAGTAAAATGAGCTAATATGAGATGTGGCCAAATAAAACAAGCCATCATTTCAGCAAATCATCAGAAATAATGGATTTCTCTGAAACCATTACAATATTGGAAGTATTTAATCTAAAAAAAAAAAAAAAGGAAGTATTCAATACAATGTCAAGTCAGTCAAGTCACATTTAGGTGTGTCAGTACGGAAATGTTACATATTCCACCTTTAAAACCAGATTCATTACAGCTGATTACTGTAAAAGGTGAGTCTGACAACATGAAACTGAAAGATTACCAAAACAGATCCACCTGCAATAAAAAGTGGACGTTGGTACAGTAAACTATAAAACAATCTCATAAAAGAGCTATGCAAAATACATAACAGTATAGTATTTCACAATAGAGGAAGAAAGTTTTATATTTAACCAAACCGGGAAATTCCCAGAGCTCTTTACCAGTCATTTCCTGTAATTCAACCCCCGGTTTACAGTAGAACTATATATTACACCATGGCAAAGTGTGGCCAATGACAGCACTACTTCTAAAACTCTGCATTATAAATAGCAGCGCTGCTTACACTGCTGAAACAGGTGGCACCACCATTAGCATTTGCCATTCAAGTAGAGAAGGGTTCAAGGCTCTCTGGATTCCACACACAGACTGTTGACTGGAAAAGTTTGGACGCATAAATACGACCTCTTGGCACGCCTGTCATCTCAGAAAGCCACCTGTACACACACATGCGGGCCGTCTACGTCACGCTGCTCGGACAACCCGGGTCAGATGCTCCCTGATGCGGCCTTCAACCTGTGATCAGCACTTCCCCTTGTGCCCCCTCGACACCTCTGCTCCGCTGAAGGGCTTTCAGATGTGTGACGGAGCAGATGTGAGATGTGGAGGATATCATCTGTCAGGAGAGGCTTTAATGGTGGAGCACGCCTGCACATATGGACAGAGTGGCTGATTCACCGGGTGGGCAGTGTGGGAGTGCAGTGTTGACATAGTCTTACACCGGTTCTACTGCCTCTCAGGTTATTTTGTAACTACTCATCCTGATCCAGAGATTTTTATCTATGAGTAAGACGTGACGCTGGAAAAGTTACAGCACTCAAGTATCGGGTCAGAGTGACTAGTGACAAAGTAGTCACAAGTGTTTCACAATATTCTCACATTGTTCTTATTAAGATAACTAAATTAGCCTTTCCTCTTAAGTGTGACTCTCTCTCTTGGGTGACATTTGGTATGTGTGCTTAGGTGAATGAAGAAATACCCAGTTTTTCCTGCTCGACCCATTTTAAGTCCAATCCCCAGACCTGACTAAGAGTAATTAATGGCTCATTCATCCCTGAGTGAACCATACAGCAGTAATTATGACCATATGCTATTCCGAAAGACTTTTAATTGCCTAATTAAAGTCTTATTAAACTATTGAACAGAGATAGGGGACATTCTGAACTTAAGGTTCAAGGGAGTTAAATTCATCAAGCTTGCTTAGCCGCTGGGGATTGCGACACATGGTCAGAGGTTGTGAATTTTATCACAAGTGCTGACTTCTTCAAACATCCCAAATTGGAAGCTATCAGGCTCTAAGAATGTATTGATAGATTAATGTAATATATGGCTGTGAAAGTGGATGAGCATATTTCATCACCTCTGTCTTTGAAACCTATACAAGTGCCTAAATCAACCAGGTCTCAGAAGTGAAAATATTTGAAATGATATTCCATTTCGTTCCATTTCCCCTTTGCGCAAATTTCCATAACAGATGTGGAGCCAGCAGAAGCAGCTTGCTGATGAAATGTAAAGTAGCTGTGCAAGGTCTGTCGTCGGGCCTGCTATCACTATCAGCGTCGAAGTGGGTGAAAGAAGACCAGCAGGGGCTCCGCGACAGACAGAAAAGCACATTAATATTGAGAAAGGGAAAAGGACGAAAAGAATCAAACGAAAGGGCAAAGACAACTTTTTTTCCCGTCTACAAGTGGTAATAAGTGAAAATATTCTCATTACTGTTCACCTCATCAAACTCAAATTTCTTTAATGTTACTTGTATGCAGATTATAATCACCCAAGGGTAACTAATCTTGCAAGACAAATAGTAGATTCAATGAGATCCCCACTACTGTATGGGAATCATTTGCCTCTCTTGGCTTTGTGCCCTCTTTTTCCTGGCACTCAAGCTTAATCTCCCAGTCAAAACACATCAGACAGGGTATAAATCAGGATTAAAACTGTTCATGTGCTGTCATTAATAAACTCTTATAACATGTGCACCAAGACCTTCAGGAGAAAGGTTCGTTATTATCTTTCTGTATGCTCGTTTTTTTTGTTGTTATTTTATTTTAGTTTTCAACAATCCAAAGTAAGCTGATCCACTTTTAGGAAGCACCCTTCCCTGTTGATATTGCTTGAAATGACCTATTTCTTTTCTACAGTCTGTTTTGATGTGTTCACACCTTTTGTGGAGGAAGGGAACACCTACATCTTTGAGAGTATTAAATTTTATCACTTGATACTCCTTTCACACTCCATGTGGCAGGCCATTTTAACAAGCAAGTAATCAGTTGTTGGCATTCAGAAACTGCATCTGTAATTAATCTGCACCCAGCTGAAAAAAACACTTCTTTTCTGTGTTAAATTATATATCTTGACATTTGCAGCAATATCAGTGCAAGAAAGAAAATTCTGCTGCTGCTGCTAGCTCCAAAATGGTACTATACTTTAAACAGAAGCAAGTTGAATCTCACAGTCTAATTAGTTGCTGCGACAAAAATCAAATCACCGTCATGAGCAGAACTAAGTCTCACAGAACTCGATGCAATCCTGGACGTTTGCAAACTGAACAATTAAGGCCTCCTGCTGAAAGGGAAATAGTACCTTCAGGGTGGTCACTGATGAGATGCACATAAAAAGCCATCTTGGTAATATTTCAGTGTGGAAATATAATTTCTGTTCTCTTTTCCATTACACGATGAGCAGACACTTTGAGTATGGGTAGCAGGTTCACTGACTGCACAGCTCTTTCAAGACAAAATGTTAAAAATACATCAAGGTTCCAGACTTTGTTGGACAATTCTCTAATGATATTAAATTATTAAGTAAGAAAAGTGTATTTTCTAATACGCTGCAACATATCGTATGCTCTGGTACTCTGACCTTTTTATACTAACCCCAGTCAACTTGAGATCCCGCTTTAATCGTGCTTTACCTCACCTACTGCAAACGCACTGGCTGGTTCTTATTTTATTAGCATCAACTGAGGTAAAAAAAAAAAAAAAGCTTTCAGTGTCACATACAGTAGTCACTCAACAGTAAATCAAGCATCAGATTCAGACAAGTCAAAAAAATATATATCAAGGGCAGTAAAAGCATCAGATTAGTCACTACTTTATGACAGAAATAAAAATATATGGCACGTGTTTTTCGGTGCTCTGTTTAAGATATCAAGGGTCTGTGTTTTTTATGAGGAGCCTTGGCATCTGACTGACACAGGTGAGAAACTGTTTCAGCCATGGCTGCTGTAAGTAGGTCAGGCCTGTTGAAACACTCACTCCTACTCTAAATGTCTCCGCTCGTTTGCCGTATAATTGTTTCTGCATTTACTTGAGTGAAATGTTGACCCTGATAGAGCGAGTGCTGATAACATGCCATCGACCTGGGGTGCTTTATCACGTTGGGTCTTGTTTACCCTCACTAACATGATTTGTTATTACAGATAAGTCTAAGGCACACAACTACAGTATGCAGACATTTAAATATGTTATTGCCTTCCATATCTAAATTATTAGAAAATGTTGTTGTTCGTTCTTTTATGCAATATTCAAAACTATACGCACTGTTTTCTATAAAGTTGGAATGAAATATTTTTTTTAGTTTTTCTCATGAAATGATTGTGACAGTGTGATTTATTCTTGACAGAAAAAGGGGAACTGGGACTCAGTATCTATGTAATCTTCACACCTGGTCAAACGTGAATACTAATGTGTATACATAGGAATAAAAACAGGTATATTTCTGAAAAGAAAATGATTCTAACTTTATGGACAACAGTGTGGTATTTGGACATTTCAGTGAAAAAAAGAAATATGTTCCATTTATATTTCCTGCCCTTGTAAATTCACGGCCCATTCAATCAGCAATGATGCATTGAAATATTTATGCACTTCGAAATTGATTAGGCTGGTGTGGCATCCATGAAAGGCTGTAAACAAAGCGGCGTGGCTGTTCCCCCTTGATGTCCACAGCAAGAAGCTGCACGCATTCCAGTAGCTTAGAGGCTTAGACAGAAGCTCAGGCTATAGGCCATTGGGCAAAGAGCTGAACACATCCATCACTGTGTAAGACCGATAAAAGGCTCAGAATGTCCACTTCTCTACATGCTTATCATTGACACAAACCGCAGACCCGCCTTCAGTGCAAGTCAGGAGTTTTTTCGAGTCTGTTAGACACATCGTAGCATTCAAGATGAAGTGAGTAACATGATGCACAAGGTTAGCCAAGTCATACGCTGCTGTAAAATCACACTCTTCCATTCCAAAGGTTTATTATCAAATGCTTTACTGCACAGAAAATGATCTAACAAAGCCCAACAACAGCCAGAAGCACATTTAATTTCAGGAACGAAAGGTTTTCATATGAAATATTAATCCACTTCCATAATTACATGACTCAGGCAGTGGAGAACTGTGTAGGAGTGGTTAAGATGCCGATAATGTTGATGTGACTGGATGCCAAATAAAAATGACACATGATGAAAACTAGAGTTGGGTGATATGATAGTGTGTATCATGTTACAAAAGAAATGTGTAGCATCAGCAGCGTTTTGGCAATGCCATTTCTACTTGCAGGATCTTGCATGAGTTTAGTAATCCAGCTACCCTGTGTAAGGTGATATTTGGACTGCTTAGCACAGTAAAAAGAGTAAAATTTGCAAATATTGGTCTCATTGTGTTGAAGGCAGACTCACAAATTTGCGCCAAGTATTTTATTTTGACAGTGTGATTGTTCTTAATTCCATTTTAGTTTGTGTTGTCTCAAATGAGGTGGTTGTTCTATATAACATAATCTAAAATTACATACGCCTTAATAAAAGATTTTTACCCCATTATCGACCACTAAAAATATACTTGGAAATACAAAAAAGCAAAAAACAAACAAACCACAAATAAGGTGTGTTTTCAGAACAGCAGGTCGAAAATGAAATGTAAGATCACCCCAGGGTTTCTGTGTTCATCCATCCAGGTCTAATCAGGGACATGTTCACTTTACAATCATCTATTGTACAGCCTATTTAATATGACACCTGTGAAAACTGGTTAAATACTGTTCCGGTTACGAACCTTTATATTGATTTATGATGCCTCAAGCCAATGCAAACAAGTGTCTTCCTTCTTTGTGTTTGGATGTGTTAACAACTGTTTCTCATGCAGTCACACTGTTAATAACATTCTTAATTAAAACTAGTCATAATTATTGTTATTGTTAGTGTAATTATTCTTCTTAATGATTGATTGATGATTTAGATATACTGCCTTGTTGTGGGAACTTCAAATCAGCTCAATATAAATATGTTACACACAGTTGAGTTGCTTCATTTGTCATCTGTAGCTGCCGTCCTAAGCAGGTTTTCAGAGTTCAGATCATAGCCTCCACATTAGACCACATTATAATATGCTTGTGGGGGTAGCCAGACCCCTTTATGTGGGGTCTGAGAGTGGGGCAGCTGCCCCCCACACGCCATGACCTCACTTAGTAAAGATCAATAGTACGCTGCACATTCCTTACTCTGAGTCCTCAGGAGTCACTTAGGCATTGGTATCCCAGTCATCTGAGCCATCTTGTGAATCCTTTAGCACACTTATATTTGGGCTAAATTCCAATCATTGATATCCAACATCCTAGACAACCAGATTTGACCTATGAGGGCAGCGTATCAGGGAAACCATACGGGGGAGATGAGCGCTTGTCACTCAAGCGTATGGGCCACGTTAATGCATTCACTCAAGGGCTAATTTGTCAAAATGGAACTGCTTAGTTCATCACTAATTCTGCATGTTTATACTTTACGTTTTTTCCTTGGGGCTGTTTTCATTTCCCTTTTCAATCACACTGTACACGGCCTGGCACACAACAAAATTATGGGGCCCACATTGATCCCTCGGCTGGATGATTTAATGGCTGACTGGCTGTTCTATTTAACCAGACAAGCATAATAAGGGGATTAGCAACTTATCAGATGACAGAGTTCAGTGAGCTTGGCTGCAGGTATAAGGGCAGATATCCTATATCACATGATTTGTTAATCACTGTGCAGAAAGTATCCGTGAATTCAGTCAAGTTTAGCTGGAAATAATTTTTTTAAAAAGTGTGACGAATGATCTAGAAAAACTGTATGAAAGATCACCTCAGTTAAGACAGAAATGAGTGTGACCTTCAAATGGACGTTCGTGGTGTTAGAGGTTAATGTACCTCTTTGTTCACAGTGAAAAATCTGCACTTGAATGTGCATGAGATCTAATCAGAGTCCTAACACGTTCATACAACACCCAGGCCCCCACAGCTGGATGTGTGTAGGTGGGAGCTGATGTCATGGAGAGATGCAGGTGAAATGACCTGTTACTAGAAAGCTGAGCCTCTTCATGCTGATATCAGAGCACGGATCAGGTCCGCAGACATCTTCACCTACTTTCTCAATTTAGAGGTAAGGCTCTGACCACATATTTTACAACAAAACAAGTACCTAAAACTGAAATTCTGTGCATAATATAGTAATTAATATATATATTAGTTCTTACTTTAACATCAGCAGATTCAATTTAAGTACAGAAACGCAGAGTAGAAATGTTTAAGTCTTAGTCACAAACACATCTTCTGTTTTAGTCTACTGCTCGAAAACTTTCCATAAAGCCACAGGGATATTCTGTTTATATACCATGCACTGATGTCACTATGATGTAAGAAGTTCACATTATTTATAAACTGCAGGATGTACTTTAAGGACACTAACTTGACAAATGATCATGGCCTGAAAAGAACAGACTTGTTTGTTTGCATCAAAAACTAAACATAAGACAAACAGGCATGTTTCTGTACAAACAGCAAATGTAACACTTCTTCACAAAGTACACTTAGTACTACTTAGATAAGAAAGGATGATAGGATTTCTGAGACAACTGTGTGTCACTGCAAAGTCTTGTTCACTAAAAATATTTACTGGGGTTTCTGGAATGACTCCAACTGAACTAGCTCTAGTTTACCTATTACATAAAAGAACACTTTATACTTCCTGTAAAACACTTATTTCCTCTGGTAAAGATGGATAAGATGACATGCATTGTGATATTGGGAAGTATCGGTCTACTATCTGTGTCACCTACACCTGAGGGTCGCTGGCCACAGTCGTAGAAAACAAAAGAACTGAGCAGTGTTGGTTCACATAAGCTTGAACTGCACCTGTATGCCGAACGGCTTCATCCCCTCCAGATGTCTGGAGGCCTCGCTCGACCTGGAGCCAACACATCTATAACTGTCTCCTCCAGTGCCCAGACTCTGGTGGATAACTGCCAGAACGAAAGCAGAGATGGAGGGATCGGAGCCCTGCAGCCACTCACGCTGCACAAAAAGTGCTGAAAGAGGCCATAAGATGGCTTGTGCTGTGTCTTAATATATCACATCTTCAATCCAATCTGATGAATTATTCAGACGGTGCTATCTACTGTGCCTCTCACCTAAAACATCTGCCCTGCCAGCCTGTCTGCCAGCTCTGGCTTACACTCTGTTCTGCCACAGGAAGCTTTTAGTCTGCTGCTGTCCTGTGGTCTCCTTTCCATTTAAACCTCTTCTCTATCTCTATTCCCATCTCGGACCAGGGGCATAAAGCACAGAGGAGAAGAGATTGTGTTACTGTGTCACGAAAAAATCAGTCTGCACATAGACTGGGAAAAGAAAACAATATATTTTTGCTACAACTGTGCAAATCTTTGTGGTTATGTCAAACAGACACCCAACACGTCGTTAGCTTAAGTCAGATTTTGCGTGCATAAACAAAAAATGTCAGATCTTGCAAATCCTTTGGCTTTGAGACGACCAACATACAGTAAAGAAAATACAAACTGGGGCAGGTTGCACAGTATGCAGACTTCTAAAGTTATAATGGAGAAATGCATTGTTTTATTAGCCTTGACTGAATACCACCATCACTCCTCCTACCTGTCCTCTCTTTCCAACATTTCTCATTCAGAATTTTCTACAAGGATGCCTGACAGAAAACATGTGACCCTCCCAACACTATTTGTGTCCAAGGTCTGGAAGGCTGTCAGCCAAAAGAGTGAAATAAAGTGTTACAAGAAGTCAATGTGCGTTAAAATCTTGCTGTATCATCCTTTTTAGTAAAGAACAGTTTAGTACATTAGTATTTAAAGACAGTACAGCTTGTTTACAGTGAGGCAATTAGATGTCTGTGATGAGAGAGTTGGAGCAGGAATGCCTGAAAGGGTCAGCAGCACCATTAACAGACTAAAGGGCACAACCTGGAATGCTCAGAGATATCAAATCACTCTAGTGGGGGAGGGACAAGCTGCTAAACAAGGCTCAGTTGGAGGCTGATTCCATTAATCAGACCTACTCTAGTACCCCTGTCAGGAAGAGCACAACTTATCTGACCGCTAACAATAACTCAGCAATAAAAACATTATGCTGTGTAACACCTTACAGTTGTCACTTTGCTCTAGTATCAGCATAATAGTAATCCACGTAGCCTATGGGATTAAAATAGTAATTTATAATTAAACATATAATGAAGGAGTAACAGGTGTGAGGTGAAAGGTGACACAAACACATCCTGACAAGACAAGTTGGCGGTTTTCACACCAGCACATGAGAAACGCTGACAGACGTGTAAACACACTCCACATGGCTTCTCAAAGCTTGTGTATAGTTTAAATAAGGCCCCGGAGCGTTTCGTATGTATGTGACGTGTTTTGGAGCGCATTTCATACGGGTTAAAAGGCTGATCTGAGTGTCTCTGAGACATTCACGCAAACACAGTGATCTGGCCTTGGTCCATGTCCACAGTCATTTCCCACATCGTGGCACAGTGCTGGACTGGGAATAAACAGAGGAGCCTGCTGTGCTCCCAGAATGCATGTTTGCAGAGTTCCCATCAGTGAGTACACAGTAATAGGACTCCCTGAAGACCCGTATTTAACCTTTGGGTTACAAGTGGCTGGCCACTCAACAGCCCACCCCTCCTGTGCCTCAGCTATTAACCCCTTTGTAACTCATTTCAGTCAGAACAAACAAAACATTGTATATAAATTAGCACAGACTTATAAATATATACCCTACCGTACACGTCAGTCAGTCAATCTCTAGAATACATGTATTTACTAACATAAATTTTAACCTGTAACTGGGCACATGCTGTTTTTATTCACATTTTTATGACCATGAAATTTCAACTTATATTTACGTCATCAAAGGAGCAAACAGAATTCTCTGTATCTATTCCTCTCCCTCTATCTAGCTATCTCTTGCTCCCTCTTTCTCTCTCTCTCCCTTTCAACCTGACTATATAAACAGATGAAGAAGGAGGATCAGAGTAGCCTAATGCTGAGAAAATGCCCTTGGGATATGCTGACAAAATGGAAACATGTGCATATGGGGCTAACATAGGGGGATTACGCTGTGATAAAACTGTGATGCAGTATGATTTATTTCTTCTTTGTCTTTTTCCCTCTGAACAGATTTAGTAATCTGCAACAGGTTGCTCACTGCTTTGAGCAGCTTCACAAAACAGAGGCATAATTTTATACTCGCTTATATTCCTCCTCAGAAGACTTGATCTGGAACCACATTGCACAAAATAAACGTTTGCTTCGTTTTTAGAACATTTCGTGCTTTCCAGTGAAACTCTGCGGCAGTTATATTCAGGGTTTCTTTGCTGTGTGAACAAAGCTTACTTATAACAGTCAAAATGCTTATGACATAGTAAAAGTTCAGCACACGTCATGAAATATTTTTGTACCCATCTACGCAAAATATTAATAAACATGATAAGTCTGGGTTTGAGATATTGGTTTAACAGGCACCGTGCTTTACCAATGAGTCAAAGCTTTTCTGACAGCATCATACAGACAGTTCATTGTCAAGGCCGCCGGTATCCAGAATGCAACTGCCAGCTGTTTTCTTTGTGGATCAAACCAAAAGAAAACAGGAGGCCAAGGTCAGCACAGACAGGCTTTTCTCCTACAGCACATGGATGAATCTCCAAAAACGCAGCCGTGAAATAAAACTCTCTCTGTAGCAAACAAGACAGCACGTCTGATTATTCCACCCTCTTGTGGAATAATCTTCCATTCTCAAAAATTCATGAAAGGTCCCATTTATTCCACTTTGCCGGGGTTTTGTTTGCGGACAATTTGAGGATCTGTATCTGTGTGAAAGCTTAATTTATGACAGTTATCACGTCCAGCTGCACAGATTTTAAACAGACCATGGTACACTGGATTTTAAAGGGGGCATCAGACTGTCTGGACGCCATATGAGGTGGCACGATGCTGAATTTCCTCTTAGGAAACCAAACGGAACCGAAGAACCTTGTTGCTTCACAAAACACTTGGCTTTGTCACACAGCTGAAGGCACTTCAGAGCTTTTCAAGTTAAAGATACTTGGCAGTGCATACTTGAGAGTAAGCAACAGGAGTAAATAAAACTCTTGGGTTGACCTTTTCATCGACTTTTGACAAACTTTTCCATTTATGGTTTCTATCCATTAACTACCACCCACACGTCTAATGATTCTCCATTAGTCTCAATAGAGCTGCTGGCAGTGTGTGGGTGAATATCACACAGTAACACCTGATGCTTCTGTCTTGCAGCCTCCAGCATCACATCATAAACATCTAGCCAGTATTACTACACAAAAACCTCTGCTGAAATGGTACAGTTGTGTTGATATATATTTATTTTTTTGTTTTATGTTCTTGGCCATTAATTTCACACCAGACTTTTCCACACTCCTCTGAGTTTACACAAGCTTTCCTGGCTGGAAACGGGATGTGTGTGTCCCGGCTGCCACAGTCACAAACTCAAATGAGTGGAAAAGAGGCCTCAATCACAGCCAAAAGCTCACTGTTGATGAGTTGTACCTTTGCTTAAAGAGCTGGAGTCATCCTCGTTTTTTTCTACATTAGCAAAAAACACTTACACATAAACCAGCGAGCCTTAAAATATGAACACACCCAGGTAAATAGCGGTGGCTCCAAAGAATATAAGTCAAAAACCAACATCTCTTAATAGAAGGGTAGCTCCCACAATCATCCTGAAGTACTGTACAAGACAGACAGACAGACAGACACACACACACACACACACACACGAGTTTGTCTTGCTCTCAGACTGGGTCTTTAATGACCCCCTTGCCCTACTATCACCTTGTGATAAAGACCTACTGTAGAGGGTGGAGGGCTGTTTCATGTCAGCTCACACCCACTTTTGTCTGTAAGTAGAGAAACTAACAACAAACTCCACGCAGACCGAGTCATAAAAACTTAATGATTCTTCTGTTCATGATCAGGGAGATGACAGAATATCCACGCATCATTTCAAAAGGTAACCAGAAACGCAGCGCATTCTCATCAATGATTCATGAAGCCGAGGCACCGCACAGTTAATAATGAACACAAGAGTAGCCTCTGTAACAGCACTACTTACGTTCTGTCCCACTCAGATGTGAAACCAAAACTCTCCTCAGACTTAATACGGCTTCCCTTCAGGTGATACAGACGCACCGATTCCTCCTCCAGGAAGCTGTCAGAAGATTATCCACAAGTGAGGCAGCAGAGTTTAAAGCTCTGTAGTAGATGACTGCTGTGAGTCCGCAGGTCTCCACTCTCCCTCTCCTTGACACGGTGTCGTACTACAGCCTGCCTCCAGCCACTCCACACACTGTGGCTCCTCCCATTACACGCTGTCAGAGAGGCAGGGAGGGAGGCAACGAGGGAGGGGTGAGGAGGAAGGAGGAAGGAGGAAGGTACACATCTACAGTGTGATCTTTACACCTTTCAGATGTTCTGCTGATACTCTGAAGACACTTTGAGATGGTGTTTGAAGTTGTACTGCAAAGTACTTCTAAGACAAAACACTGACAAAGACAAAGGTTTCAGGCCACAACAGCAAACGCACAACAGACCTGATGCAACAAAATATAGAAATGGGCCACAGAGCTCTACAAAAATGTCAAAAACTGAGTCTGATTTTTTTATATATAAAGAAAAATAGCCTTGTAAAGCACATTTTTCTTTTAAAAACTGTATTCAAATATATAATCTAATGCTGAACTAAACGTAGCTATTACCAAGTTAAAACAACGGTGTGTATAATATTCTGGCAGAGGAACAATGCAATATGTTTCAACACTGCATATTCAGAGAGAGACGACTTTCACAACTTCTAATTTTAAGAGTATTAAGTTTATCTTTAACATGTGTGTTTTATTTGCTCATAATAAGGATGAGTCTTGTTTATTTTCTAGAGGATAGAATATTGTGCTAGTGTTCCCGAAACCTAGCCAGTTTGGATTGGCAAGAAAATTGTCTTCTTTTTTCTTCCGCACAGACACTCATTTCAAATAAACCACATGTCGTATGATTAAATTTCACTGTTTTATTATTAGGGTTTTAATTATATTCTCTAATGAATGTCACAAGCCAAAAATGTCAACTTGTTGTACAGAAAAGTGCATGTAATATTTGTACCGATATTATGACAGTCGAGGCACAAAGCCTTTTAAAAAGAACTGTAAAAGTGAATTCTTACCAAATAACTTCACATGCCTTCTCCAAAAATATTTCCCGGGTAAATAGAGAGAAGTGTAAGATAGCTGGTTGGTGAGACGGGGACGCCTGTTTCTAAAATAGCAGATGCTAATTATACACTTTAGGCAACTGCTAAGGAGGGAGACGCGATGCCAAGTTTGAGGTGTTGGGAATCTGAATGTCAGCTCAGAGTTGCTGAGCAGAGGCATGATCCCACACAGTCACCTGAGACGCACACCACCCCACAGCAGGGATACTCGCTGGAAGTCTTATTTACAGCCTATTTCAGTCACATACTGCCGTCCCTATACCAGATGCCTTACAGTGGTAACACACCTCTGGTTGAGTGGGGCCACCTGCCACTGCCACGCACGCTGTCCTTTGTAAACAATCCATCGGACATTAAGTAGTCCTCCAGCAGACGTCTAAACACGTGGTACGGACCAGTCAAACAGACGAGGACTGGCCTTTTTCAACGCTTGAGACCCTGTTAGTGTAACTGTTCTCAAAATGTCGCTTTTCATCGCCTCAGCCCTGCCTGACTTGAACATTAAGTGCAACCCACCAGTTACAGTCACAAAACGCAGTAAAGTTCAGTGGTTTGATGTGGTTGACAAACATGTGACAAACCATCCGACTTGATGCTTCCTGTGTGTGGACACTTAAGTTTGATCATCGGCGTGTTTCCCACAGAGCCAACAGAAGAGCTGACAGGTCATTTTAAATAAATGAATAACAGTCTAGGAATTACAGCTCTGCGATAAGCCCTCGTGTTTCACATATTAGCTTAATGGAAACACACCAGATACAGCACTAGGCTACTTAGAGTCACTGAAGCTGACAGAAGCAGTGAACACAACTGAGCAACTGGGATTACAGTTGATGAGGTTTTATGCCCTCATTGATTCCGCTTAGTGGTCGGATTCTTTAGTGGTTCCTTATTGATACCCGATCAGTTTTCTGTGTGGAAAAACTGGGCCTGTACAGGTTTTAAAGGAGCTATATGTAGTATTTCTACTAGAATATGTCCAAATATGACCTGATAGTATCATTAAAGTGTTTCAAATAAGTTATGAATTTATGCCAAAGATGCTAATGTTTTGGATTATAGATAGATGCACTGAATTTATTCATAATCGTGTGGAGGGTTAGATTTATGTGACCACAAGAGGGAGTAATGAGTTACTCAGCTGGTCTGCCATGGTGAGGAAAATCAATGCCATGACGTTTTTTGATCTATGGGTGAGTTTGATTATGATGCTTATGAGGGTATAAAGTTATTACCCCGCCCCCCGAAGGGAGAGGTGAGGGTATTGTTTCTGGTCGATTTGTTTGTTTGTTTGTATGATTGTTAGCAACTTTATGCAAAAATTACTGGAATTTCAATGAAATTTTCAGGAAAGGTGCGAGGTAGTCCAGAATAGATCCCATTAAATTTTGGTGAATGTAAGTCAAAGGTCAAGGTCAAGGTCGCCAAAAATGTGTTTTCACAAGGATAAGAGATAGGGCAAATCAGGTAAAATGTTTGAGAGGGGCGGGGTTTGTCGTGCCTGGCACCACTTGTCATGTAATGTTATTAATGCAGCTACTGACAACACAAACCGTACAGAAAACAGAGGTGATCTATGGTTTTACTGTAGCTGTTTAATGTCTAAAAACACAGTTAACAATAACTAACTATAATGCGAATTTTATACGCTTTATTCACTTTAGTTGTCTATCAGTATGAGTGAGTGATAGTCTGTGGATACTAGAAGCCGAGCTGATTATAGCGTATTACGTATTGTATCATATGATAATATGTAACTGATGTATTAAGTGTTTTTTGCTGTGCGGACATTCTGTCACTCTGCTCCTGTGTCTGTGCTGCCTGGAGAGCTAAAGGAATAGTAACGTATGTTTAGTTTCACTTTCACAATCACGGACCGCTTACACCCCCCCACACACACACACACACACACACACACCCACTCTGACAATCACGACCCGCTATTCCCCCATCTTACAAACTATTCACCCCCTACCCCCGTCCATGCGTTTCCTGTGTACCTCACAATTTCATTTTGCAGGAGCGCCTGGGTATTAACCTTGTATATTAATCACCGCTTACATTTTAAAGAATGATTTACCAAACATTTTTTTATGTCACTACTTATAAAATATACACTCATATCTTTTCCCAAAAGTCTGCTCTCCGCAGCATAAAAACTACCACATCTACAACCCATGATATAAGACTATTATACAGCATTTTAAAGTTGTTTAAATTATCTGTAATCGGCCAATATATCGGATATCTGCTTTTTTTAGCCCCCAATATCGGTATCGACGTCAGCCCCAAAAATCCCATATCGGTCGGACTGTAGTAGATACCTAACATTGATTTGTTGGTTTTGGTGGCTGTAAGTGCGTTCTGGTACACAACTTCCATGCACTGTTGATAGTTTGGAATAATTCTACAACATATTACCCCTTTTTAATGTCAATACAACTGTTTTATTACATCTGAGTCTGAACTGAAGCTAAAGCTGGGGGACTTGCTGTAGCAATGGTCCATCTGTCATTATTTAAAATGGATGAAATGACAGAACATTTGTACAACATTTGTTTTCACTCTGGTTTCTTTTTTTTTTTTTTTTTTTTTTTTAGTCAAAGAAAAATCTGCTAAGCCTGCCTGCAGTGTAGCACTAATATTATTACAACACAGGATATTTAATGGTAACAGACTTGCTGCTCTGTTGGAAAGCAGGGACACTTGGCTTAAGTGACAAATACATTCCTAGAATTTAAGCCAATGTTACATAGAGAGATATTTCTGCATCTTGTTTGTGTTTCCACCCATACATGAAACTATAGAATAATCTTATAAACATTACAACTACTGCTTTCTCCAGGAGACACATTTTCTTCCCGTTGATGCATCGGACAACTGGTTTTCAATTTCCTATCCCTATTGAGCGACCCTGTTACCTAACACTCATCACACTGTTATCACATCTATGTTAAGGAGTTGCACTATATGAATGTGTCATCAAGATGAATTACATCTTCATTACAGTCATGTGTTCATTTACACATTGTCTGCACTAGACAAGACTTTACCAGCACTTAGATCACTGTGAAGACAAAATTAAATATATTTCACCTTTTAGACAAATGCAGCTGTGCATTTTACAGGTTGTCAGTAGTTGCCTGGAAACAACACGGCCGTGGTCAGCATTTCCTTAAAGCATCTGTTCAAGCACTACCATCTAACCAGAGGATCCAGGTAAACAAACTCAATCTGAGCTTTAAACCTAAAGTGCTCCAGAAGTTCTAACAACAGAGTGCAGGCTTTAACATTTACCCACCACTGCTCTTCGGCTTTAGATTCTATTTCTCTTAATGGTCTCTTAAAAATACTGAAGCGCACATGTCATTATTTGACATATATTTCCCTGCATTTTGAATATAAAGTTAAACCCCTTAAGCTCTTTATTCAACGTACAGTGTCTGCGTGATAGGCTGAGTTTGAATTAATTACAAACGTTTTCATAATTTTGTGCAAATTTCCCATAAAATTAAGCATCTTGACACCTGGTGCTATATCTTTGAAAAATCTGAGAAGTCTGCTCAAAATTAATGCTTAAAAATTTCCCCCAAATCTAATTTTCAGGTGAATTATGGTGTTGAATTAAGAAGATATGATGAATTATCTGTAAACTAGAAACACATTTTACTTTAAAATAAATATTCCCTTACTTTCAACTTCCCAAATATATCTGTGCATTATTTGTAGGGGATCAAAGTTTGGACTCGGGCAACAGGGTGGTGCCGTGGATAGAACTGTCGCCTCACAGCAACAAGGTCCTGGGTTCAAGTCCAACCAATGGATGTCCTCCCCGTGTTTGCGTAGGTTCTTGCTGGGTGCTCTCACCATCCACAGACATGCACTGATAGGTCAATTGGTGAATCTAAATTGCCATAAGTGTGGATGTGAGAGTGACTGGTTGTTCATCTCAATATGTCAACCCCGTGATGAACTAGTGACTCTTCCAGCGTGAACCCTTCACCCATAGGTAGCTGGGATAGGCTCCAACACCCCCCACGACCCTAGTGAGGATAAAGCAGGTTCAGAAAATGAATGAATGACTGAGTTTGGACTTAAAACTTGGACTTGATGGCGTTTTGTGACTAGTTGATCAACCAAGAAATAAAAAAAAACATAATAATAATAGTAATGCTTATCAAAGATGAATTGTCATCAAGTAATTTTATTAAACTAAAATTACTGTTGAAAAACACACATTTTATTCCTATTTGTTAGTAGTGATGGCGAGTGAGCTGTTGGGAGAAGTACCAGCTGCATTGGCACACTCCGACCCACAATTGAGGTGAGTGATTCATTTTGGCATTGAGTATGACTGGTTCAGCACATCGAAGGGTGTAGAGTACCTAGCATACGATCAATCACGCTCCTCTCAGATGTTCCGGTGCATGTGTTTGTCTCTGTTTGGAAAAACCAAAGCTGCGATGGCTCAGCATGACAAAACCACAGGTATTACTCCACCACCTCTGCCACTGGAGCTCCCCGGCAGGAGGAGTTTGTGGGATGAGTGCCCTCTGAGCTCGGAGCTGATGCCAATGAACAACCCTTTGTGTGTGTGTGTGTGTGTGTGTGTGTGTGTGTGTGTGTGTGTGTGTGTGTGTGTGTGTGTGTGTGTCAGCTTTTCACCCGTATACAGTATCTGACTCACCCCTGGTCCTTTGATTACACTACTGCAGATCCGTTCATTTTCTTTGTCATCTGTCCGGTCTGTTACTCACCAGATTGAAACCACTGGAGTTCCCGTCATTGCTGGTCACAAGTCAGTCAGTCAATCAATCAGCACACATGACTTATCACATCATGCTTTTTCACGTGTCCTCCCTAACTGCGTTTCTTTTTCCTCAATTACTTTCTAATACGTCTGTTTCTTCTAAAAGGGGGGGAAATCTTAGCAGCGCACGGTAGGTTAGGCAGCCAAACTATTTATTGGATTAACAACTTGTCAGATCAGAGCCAATGGCACATCTCCAAAGAAAGTCGAACTGCTTGAAATGCAACAGACAGAGTAAGAGGAACAGCTCGGATGCTCCTCAGGTGGCCCGCCATGTCCATGGCAGCAGCTCAACTTTCCTGTGCTTTCCACCGCGGACCCCCTCCCCCCACCCATATACGCCCCACAACCACATAACAACCATGTCCTCCTCCGTCCAACAGAGGCGAAATTTAATCAAGCAATTTTTCTCTGTTCTCATGGCAAGAAATTTGATTCAGCCGGCAAACAATATCTATATGATTTCTCAGAGCTGGTGTCATGGATTTCTGCGCTGAAAATGTAATTACAGGCAGGTTAAGCAACACGAAACTATGTGCTATAGGATGATATAAAGTGCTACTATAGAAAATACATCCCCCTGTAACTTTAATCATTTAATTTATATGAAGTTGTAGCATAAAAATGCAGGTTTTTAATTCACTAGATAACCCCAAAAAACTGACTAAATCATTTAATTACTTTGAAATGTGTAATATATTATGATAATAGAAATAAATGCCTTAATCAACATGAACTAGTATTATTTTAAATGCTGAGCACATAATCCATAGACTGCAGCCAGGGGAAATTCTACAGCTGCTTGGATCGCTAAAGGTCAGAGATGATAAAAGAACAGATGCATAATATCAGTCATCGGGTTATTTACAAAAAGGAAGTATTTCTAAAAAGAGAACAAGAGAAATTAAGCAATGCTAAATGATTTTTAATCACACACCACGCCTGCTGCCGTTTATCACCCTGAAGGTAACAGTTTAAAGTGAAACACAAAGATAAATATCTGTCGCTCCCACTTAATGATATTTAACAGCCCAAATGGTGTTATTACACCCAAAGGTTCCTTGTAATACTTAATTTGTGACATTCGGGGTTATAACAACCAAGGTGAAAATGACAAGTAGGACATTTGCTCTCAGTTTCAGCTGTCTATTAATTACATACATGCTGTGGCTTGATAGCCTACTTTCCATCAAATGCAGGAGAAAAACTGTAATTGCCTCAAGGATAATATGATCTATGTCTGCTGAGCCTCAAAGAACAATTACTTTCACTGTACACATGACCTCTACCCCATGGGGAAATCAAACAATGACCCTAAATATACAAGAGGGTTTCCCCACACTTCATCCGAGCCAGGACTCTTCACAAGAATACACAGTCATCCCCAACAGCAATGACACTATGATTTAGAAATATATTATTTTATGAAGCTATTTACAAAAAAGTATAGTACTCTTTATTTACTGAGTACAATAAAAAAACTGCACTTCTTTATCTAATGGGATAAATTAACAGCAATATTTTAAAAAAAGGAAAATGAACTGAGTAAAGACGCAAACACAGAGAAATTCCTATGGATGAATAAGTTATAAACCCATCTACATGTGGAGCAGACGACGCATGAAATATTAAGAGTTAAGGTTAAGCAACTACTGAAAATCACCTAGACTGTGTATTTACGGCCAAAGCATCGGGTGCTGCGCTCAAACTATGCATCCTGTAAAAAGGCAACGACGGAGAGGGAAAAGTGTCTGGCTGAGCATCTACGTAATGCACCGTAAAGCAGTGTTAATTTCTGAGGCACTCAAAAATCTGCATGCAGATGACACCCACCGCATCATTCATCTCGGCTACATGACTCTCATAGTACACGCCCAGTTTTTGTAGAGCAGGAAGAAAAAAAAAATCAAAGTGAGACATACGTTCCAAGTAAGACAAAACGATAATTGCCTGATCTATTTTTGTAAACCCCTAAAAGTGCAGCAGAGTTGTGGTATTTCAAGCAGCCTCCTAGCTGAGCAATTAAACATTAATAAAACATGCATTAGAGAGGAGAAATCACTTTATGCTCAAGGTAATTGTAGCTTTCTACAAGACATGCTGATGTACCTCTGAGGCGGCACAGCGATCTGTCTCATCTTTACCATGGAAACCAACACCATACTACAATAAATGCACACACTAAGGGAGCAATTACCATGGCATCCAGCGCTACGGCGACAAGAAGCTTTCAGCAAGCAGACCAATTTACTCAGCATCTAACTGGACACTCAGTCAACCTTCTGTCTCTCACTCCCCACATTACTCACTCTCATTTCCTCTACTCCCCTTTTCTTCTCTTTTACAGTAAATGTATTTTGTCATGAACCAAAAGAATTACCTTTTATCAGCAGAGGACAAGGTCTTGCATTGCTCAGTAGGAGCGGCTCTCGGTCGAGTGGTGACAGAGGAAAAGAGGCTCTGCAGGGATCCCGAGAGATGCCCAGGGATGCAGCTGAACCGGCACCGCACGCACGCATCCACCACCACTATTACCACCAGCGAGAGCAGCAGCGGCAGTAGCAAATCGGAAGGGGAGGGGAAAAAATATAAAAAAAAAAAAACACAGGAGAGGGGGCTGCTCTATCAGCAGCAGAAACATTACATCATAGGCTGCCTCTGTGGAAGGGTGGGAGAGGAGTGGACGGAGGAAGGGAGGTGTTCCTTGTAGCAGCACTCTCTCTGTCATTGCTGAGCTCTTTTCAGTGCAAGCAGAGTCAGAATGTATTATTTATAATCTGTTAAGTGTAAAAATTCCCTCAGTGCTTAGATTCAGACATATGAAATAATTAAATCATCTGCTCTTTAATCAGTATCATTATTTTGGTTTGCTGTCAAAATGGATATAATATGATGGACAGTATAATTCGACTTATCGCTTTGAGGCAAAGGCTGTGTACGCAAGTGTGTGTTTGTGTGTGTAGGGCATGTTAGTCTATTGTGTGCGCTAATTCAATTGCGTGACCAGTGCCTGCTTACCAGTGCTCACACAGCATGCTGATATTCACCCTCTGGAAAAGGTCATCTGAGACTCCTTGAGGCAGTTTTGTGTAGAAAGGTACAATTGTTAGGACTTAACATCTGCTCACAATGATTATATTTAAACTTGGCTGTCACAACAAATTTGTCAGAAAAGCCTCTATGAACACGCCTACGCCTTGAGCACATCTGGGCTGCACTCGGACAATGATGGGATGGATGTCATGGTCAGTTTTCTACCACAGGCCACTGACAACAATACTTTTGTCAGAAGTGAATGATAGTTAGATTTGCTTTCAAATATAAACACAAGTTCACAGGTGCATGGTGTTGAAAGGACACTGACTTCACAAGATCCTGAGTTGTCCTACAAAAAATAACACACAGGAGCTAATGAAACAACTCAACTCAGCCACATGATTATAAACAACATACATAATCAATCATTAACATGCAAAGACTGTAATAGATTTTTTTCTCTGCAATGATAGCCAAAACTTATATTTAACACTCACAAATTAAACATGGTAAATGAAGAAATGTAAGTATAGAACAGATGCAGAGATCATAACTTTACAAATCTAATTCAGTGTCCATTATGAAAATCTAAAATATTATATTCAAGCAAAACAATGTATACATCTATTGATTTTCCTTGGTTCCAAGTGAGATGGAGGTGGTATCACCCTGATCAATACAAGCTAAAGCAGCATATTTTGTTCAAATAATCTGTTTTAATATGAGTATGATTGAGGAAAATGAATTAGCATGGACTAAATAAATGCTTCTTCAAATACAGAGCCAAAGTCCTGTTCCATGGGACCTAACTTTGGTCATCATATCATATCACACCAACGCCAAATCCATTCCTGGGCAGTGCTATTTTTTGCACTTTCCAATTTTTCTGACATTTGCAAATATTCCCTCCACTCTTTCACCACAGCATGAGCACACTCATAGCATGTTGCATTCCAAGCATCTGGTGTTGTGACTTCGTGTATCGGGCATCAACAATAGCCAGTCAATCATCACACCATACTTCTGATCAAAATTATTAAATATCTCTAAAATCAGAATAAATCGTGAATAACAATTTTTTTTTCATCAAGCGTATTTAACTTTTTAATACTTCTGGTCATCAAATTTAATGTTTTTCAATGCCACTTAAGGCCTTAATTTTCACAAAATCTGTTGAATGACTTTTAATGCTTTTTACTGACCCACAGAAACCCTGTACACCTTAAACATATGACATAGGAGTCCTTCAGAACAATACATCACTGGTCAACCCAATGGAAGCAATAAATCAGAATAGTTACAGATGACAGAACTTAAGTGATTGCAGAGATTGTTTCTAAATAGTGTTGAGAGCCGGATGTGTTATCTCATAATTTTATATGCAAGAAACACCCTAAACAACTTTAAAGAAGAACTATAAAGTACACTGAAATCATGAAAATAGAATGTAAATTAAACACAGTACAAAAACAGGGTAGTGTTTTGTTTTTGCATGTGGCAGTATTAGCCGCTTGTTAATACATTCCATCTGTAATGTACAGTGTATAAATAGCCACAGTGGTTATTAAGTAAAACAGACTTTAATGCATTAAGTAAATGGACATCAGCTGTGTTTTCACATAGTCTGACATCTGTCAACCAAACAATTTAGATAAGATGTTAAATGACTGGGCCACACAAAAATGAAGACAGTGTTCATACTGCAGGAAACAAAGGTTTCAGTCGATACTAAACGATCTGTGATGTTTTATGAAGACCTAATAACTACACATTTGCTTTGTTTTTTAAACTGATGAAGCCACATATTATATACAGTCATGGAAAAAATTATTAGACCATCAAAGGTCATCAAAAACAATGGTACAACAAGCACTAACACCTTTGTGTATCATGTGACTAAAACAAAGAAAAGAAAACACCAAATGAATAAAAGCACTGTTTTTGTCATTACAATGCCATAGATACTGATGTAAGAACTGTTGGTTATTATCAAGAAAACCAGGGAAAATGGATAGATATCAGCTCTTAAATTAAACTACTATAAGCTATTTCTGTTGTTATCATTATATTTGTCCAAACAAATGCACCTTTAGTTGTACCAGGCATTAAAATGAACAAGAAATTGAAGAAAACAAGGGTGGTCTAATAATTTTTTCTGCAACTGTATATTTCCATCTGCAGGAAAAAGGTGTCTTTTTTAATGAACAATATAATGATGCACAACATCTTCAATCTTTTATTGGTCACAAAGCTGGTTCTGGACAAGACATCTCTAATAAAGTCATCAAAATGATCCTGCTTCACTTGAAATCTTTAAATCCCAGTGCATTTGAGTTGACTTCTTGCAACCATCAACTCTAGACTCTAAACTAAATCTGACAGATTCAGTTTACCACTGGCGCCCACAAACTGAGGATGTACTGCAACTGTGCGAGCTAGTTAATCAGCATCATCTTCTAAAGAACTTCTTAAACGTATTTTATTGCTAAAGTGCTCGGAATCTTAAAAGAAAAGAAACAGAGATGTTTGCGTGAGTTTGAAGGCCAGTTGTCACAGCATGTCTTGGCAGTCAAGTCCACTGCAGTGACAAAGACACAGCTTGGCCTGGAGGGCAGCAATGACAGACCACAGAGACCTTTAATTTAAAGTCTGCTTTAGAAATACAGCCCTGCTTTTATGATGTCCATGCACAGCTTATTTCCGCAATCTGTAATCTGCACTCCATCATGCACCGCAGAGGACAGAAAAATCAAAAACAGAACTGTTAGTCAGAGATATTATTATCCTATCATTAGATTATATTATATTGATTATGTTGTATTGTATTGTTTTTACTCCAGAGAAAAGCTTCTGCAGCATAACTTACAGATGTGGCCTTCAGAAAGACAGGAACAATATCATCACAGTTAGAGAGTACACCCAAACACAGACAGAGGAGATAAAGGAGTACTGTACATGCAGCAAAGATCTTAATAAGTGTGACAGTGAAGGCAGAAAAATCAGTCCAACTGCTCTTTTGTCTGTTTGACTCCTTTTTAAAATGGAGAGTACAACATTCCTCACATGCCAAGTATTGTAGGTTGTGTGGAATGTGGACTGTACTCAAGCAAGGCTGTGTGATTTCGAGTGTGCATGACACTGTTCAGTGGATGACACTGAATAGGGAGGAAGGAGGGTACCCCAGAATGTAAACAGCACTCCAGATGGACCTGACCTTTGCTAACACAAATTGGCTGAACTTCTTATGACCGCAGGGGACAACAGCCTTGAAATATTATTGCGGCAGCACAGAGATGATCATTCTACACTCCAGTGAAAAGCCTCTTTCCTAAGGACCTCTTCTGTTCCAGAGTTACAGAGTACTCCATTGCCACAAGGATTTAAAGAATAAATATGACAATATAAATAGACAAAAGGATGACCTTGACATAAGACTATTGTTCCAACTGGAAATGCAATAAATCATTTCTGTGTGCTCAGACTAAAGTGACCACATACATGCTAATATAAGATGACCAACCTACTATAAGACAGACGACACAGATGGGGCAACACTTTGATTAATGTAGCCAATAAACATGCCTGAAAAAGTCTCTATTATGAGCTGCTTAGTGGATATTTTTATTATGTTCAATCCATAGCTTCCTTAAGGTCCTTGTGTCATGTGAAAATGTAAAATTCTAAGCTCACACTCTATAAACTTTAACTATGCTCTACTCAAGTTAATCTGTGTCACATTTTTATTAAATATTGAGTACATTTGAAAGCTGTGAAATCATTTAGATTTACCATCTGAATTAAGTAGATGTAATTTTAAAAAATCAAGCTAGATCTAAATAACTAAATGGAGTAAATAGGCATTGTTGGGCCTACAAAACTAACCAACAAAAATAAAAAACAAACACAAAAAGGCCAATAAACATTGCCATAAGCACATTAACCCCAAATTCACACTAACACCACAACCCCTGCACATAAAAATAGCACATAATTAGTCAACATGCCCAATACCCACAAAGCAATGCAGCAAACACAATGTGTTATGTTTACTTAATTTTTAAAAATGTATTTACTCTTTCATCTCGGAGTACTTTACGTGTATATATAGGGTTATTTTTGAGTAAGACTTTCTCGATGACCCCACCTGATCTGACTGACCAGACAGATTAAAGAAGGAGGAGCCAAAGGCAAAGCACTGGCCGGTGCACGTCAGTCTGCTGCTCCCAAAACATACTCAATTTTTTAAGTTGTTGTTAGAGATGAAAACTATTGAATTAGAATGAGTAATAATTAAAGCTCTTGAAACTAATCTGTATAACTTCTCCATATTAAAATATTCTCACTTGTATTTACAGGAAATATTACAGTAATTCATCACTCAAATACTCATTTTGTTTTGTGAAATAAACTTAAATAATAGATGTAAATTTCCGACAAATTAACTGTCAGATTTTTAAACATTTATTTTAGTGCATCCAACTCAAATAAGCACTAAAGTGATTTTCAGAGATTTTATTAAGGTAGTAGGCTTTACTTTTTCATTACTATGATATTTACTAAGGCCCTGAATTATTTTTTAGAGTGCACCAGCCAAATAAATAAAGTACAATCCATAGCACTAATACCATAAATATTCATAATTTATTTACTTTGCAATAAAGAGATAAAGATAAAGCGAAGGGCGGATGTGTTAAATATAAAGTATACATTACCAGGTCTGTACACGCTCACAAAATCCACAAAGCAATCTATTTGCATAATCCAATTTGAAAAAATATCCCCTTAAGGGTTATGTGTCAATGAATTATTCAGATTTCACACATTCAGGAGGACGTGGTCAAATGTGATACATGGTGTTGATTGATCACACTTAGTAGCACCATCTTGAATCTCCTTCCCCTCCCACGGCTTTGCAGAAATTAAAGAGGTCAAAGGTCAGAGGCACTCTACTCAGTCAACCATTGAACAACAGCGGGAACATACATTCATTACCATTTTGTCACATAAGCATTAGTATAACAAAACAGCAGGAGAAAGCGACGGTATTAAGTATTTACATGAGATTAGGCCTATGGAGAGTTTTATAGTTGATGTAAGAGCTGTCGAACATATCGTTGTATTTAATTATTACATAGGCTACTTCGTGTTTTATGTCATTTTGATGGTTTTGCAAAACATTAAAATATTCACCAAGTTAAATGTAAGCTTTTTTAATACTCCACATCTGGTCACAATGAGGACTTCATTAATTGTTCCAATATGAATGCAGAATAAAAGAATATTGGCTGATGGATTTATATTATTTTACAGCTAAAATGTTTGTGTTTTACTTAAGAAACTTTTTTTTTCAACAAGCAAGCATTGAATCAAATTCCCTTTTTAAAACCTGTAACAATTTAAGACACAATTCTAAAACATTTTCAACTGGTTTTGTAAGCATGGATTACCCCAGTCAGATAAAGGGTTTTAGTCTACACTTAATCCATGATTGGGAAACTTTAGACTTTTTATGGAACCACATTAATCTGGTTCTTTAAAATGCTGACATGATAAACTGATGCAGTTATGGAAGCAAAAAATTCAAGGTCAAAAAGAAAAACAATCAGCAAATCATACTAGGGGGTCTCATGATAAATTGAGTGACTTGTGAATATTGATTTTTATCCGCTCTTTAGTTTAATAGACCTGTTTGACCGTCCACAGCTGTTTTAACAAGTGATTGATTTATTATCAAATGTTGCTTTATGGGGCTCTATTCCTAACACGCAGTATACACTTCTGTATATGGAAGTGCAGTCTGTGCAGATGCCGCTGTCAGTAAAAAGATGAAAAGCAGCAGTTGCATCTTATCTTATTACTGTGTCTTGGAATAGTGATCTTAATCCTTAGCGTATAGAAGATAACAGAGCCCCGTCGCTGGCACCCTTCTGCAGGATCTCAGGGGCAATGGTACAGCTGCTTCGATAAAGCTCCAACAGTACAATGTGGGGCATTCACAGTCACATTTCACTGCTCTTTGGTATTTGACCATGCACTTGTAAGTAAGGCAAATTAAAGAGGCAAACTATAAACATGCATATTTTACTATGTTTAAACGACAAGAGATGAAGTAAGTGATGGATGTTGCTGCTGTTTAAAAACCCAAATATGGTCATAGGTCGCCACAGACGTACATTTGGCAAAGCAGGTGTGCTGTGTCACAAAATGTGCAGCTATAAGAGGGAATGTCACACTTCCAGGGTTCTTGACCTTGGGATTTTGTAATCTAAACAAAGCAATTGCAGGAATACATTTATATTTTTAAAAACATTCCCATGAAGATGTGGAAACTTTTCTTTTTCCTTCATTCCGTATATGCTGACTGAGTGACGTGACGCAATTCCTTGTCTATAGAGATACCACGTATATTAATTAATGGACCTGAAAGTAGCCGTGATACTTCTTGGAAATCCCTGATATTAGAGCGGCTTCCACAATGATCACCTTAGCTACTTATAGGCCACAGGTAACTACTCTGGGCTCTTCTGTTACGCTGCCTAACCAGTCACCTTGTTTACTGACTCTCACTGCAGTATCATGTTCTATGTTGCCTCGGCAACACTGCGATTATGTTCGCCTCTCCATTCACATCCCACTCTCGTCCCCCCAAGAAACACTCTTCTTGTCACCACATTGAGTTGACAAAGCAGGCATATTACAATAAGCATTGTTTGGCTGGTCTAAAGAAAGCTAAGAGCCCCTCGGCGAGGTGAAACAAGCTACTTCAAACACTTCAGGTCTGTGTTTTCTGAAGAAGAATCAGAAATTAAAATTATTTTTCAAAACTACGAAACTCAGCAGAGTACGGATTCATAAAAATAATTAGAATGTATATGTAACTATAATTATGGTTCTTTAACATAAAATTTACATTGGCAAATACAGCTACAACTAAAAATGATCATAAGTCTTGATTTTTCTGTTGATTATTTTCTTCAATAAACCATTGTTTTGTGTATATAATATGACAAAAAGGTGAAAAGATATTTCACAAAGCTCCTCAAATGTCTTATTTGGTCCACAAACACAAGAGAATCTGTTTACTGTCATAAAGAAGGAAAAAAAACAAACAATATCACACTAAAGATCATCTTAATAAATCTTTTATCAGTTATTCAAACTAATAATCAATTCTCAAAATAGGTCATGATTATTTTACGCTGATCCAATGCAAACACTATGTTTTTACTACACTGAAATTAGTTTTCAAATTTAATATACACAATATAAGCATAAGCAACTAAATAAATGAAGCTCATTCTTATAACCTTTAATACAGTGGTTGAAATGCTATAGTTAGGTATAGCTCTGTTATTATAAATTATCTGTCTGAGTAGGCGGTATTATCATTATTATTATTGTTATTATTATTAATTTACAGTTTCCAACAACATGTAAGTGCAGTAGTACATTAAACTAAATATTCTCCAAGCTTAAAAGCCCCAGTCTGCATTCAGAGAAAACCACCCCTGCACTTTCAATGATAAATCCGTCACTCTAAACATTATTCATGTTTTCTGTCTCTGTGTGAGCCTGGCCATTTGAAAATGGTAATTTCAGGTCTCCACTTAAAAAGCAGGTATGTCAAGAGCACACTGAACTGTAACCACAGTGATAGTCTGTTTATTTGCTGCAAGCGTCTGTCTGCTGCTCTTCTAATGACAAGGTGGGATTCCAATAAAAACCAAATCAGTCACTTTGATTTAAAACTGAATATCACAGGGCTCATGCTTCTGATTAACACCTATCATGAAAAGTGTCGTCTCTGTTTTATCTGAGCAGGTACAGAATTGCCTTAAGTCCTGAGAACCATAAACAGTAAGATGCTGTTTGGTTGGTTACACATAACTTCATTACAAACACCTCCTCTATGATACTAAATATTAAGCGACACCTCCTGGTGCACCTCTAAAGCAGTTAGTTGATCAACTGAGGACATAATTGCGATTTTCACGCTTAGTGAACTCTGCTACAAATGATTAACTATGGCAATAAATGCTGGAGCTTTTCGTCTCATGAGCAGGTTAAAGCAATTTGACTTTCAAATGAAGCAGGTGAAGTCGTCTTTCTACAGTTTCATTTCATGCTTTTACGTTAAATTATACATGTTAGCCAGTTCTAGCAATATATATTAAATGTCCACAACCAGTGCAGGATATCAAAATGTTCAACAAAGAGTATAATTCTAATAGGTATGTTGTAATGCAGAAACACTCAGGCTTCAGGATGTACAATCAGTTGAGACATAAAATCGTAATAACACAGTACAGTACAGAAGCAGAGAGCTGGAGAACTGTGCAGAGGGCGTCAATAAGCCTTAAAGTGGCTTCGTCATCAATCCACCAAGAGTCATTTCATGAAATATTTAGGATATGATGCCGGTACAAGTACATACTTCAGTAACATTAGTAGGAGACTCATTTTCAGAAAAGTAAGTAGTAGGTTGAACATTACTGCATTCTGATGACTGGTACAGTTCTGTTTTCAAGTCAAGAATTAAAGAAGTTAAACAAAACCTTTACTGATATATGTGCAATCAAATAATAACAAGATAAATCCTTAATAAGTTTGGGACTAATCATGTCAATAATCATGGCTTTAATAATATGTGAGAACATTTCATTATAGTCATTACATTACTATTTGCAAGACAGCATTTAACTATGATATTATTGTGATTTACTACATCAAAGCTGTGAAAATACACTATTTGCCTTTACAGCTCTCTCCTTTCAGTCCAAATCAAAAGATTAAATATAAATATTGATGAGCTGATGCTATTTTATACTGCTGTAAATAAGTGAGGACATTTATCCAAGTTCCTGTCTCCAGCCATAGAACAGAGCGGCAACCACGACCAGTAATCACAGATGGATCCGATCAAGTGAAAGTGAACATCAACATGAAAAAGTAAATTTGCACGCATCATTTATTGAGTGGGCTCAGTTTTTAACTAAAGATCTCTGTCTTATAGAACTCTTAAACTTTTTAGAATACCACTTACACAGTGCAGGAGAAGTTCCAAACCTTCTGCTACGCTGCATTAAATTAACAAAAAGACATGCAAAAGACT